>ML179739.1:2673-43709 GCA_004369135.1 Dendrothele bispora CBS 962.96 | reverse complement strand
GTGTAGGTATCCACTGTAGAGGGGCCATGCCATGTGAGCTATAGTCTAGGAAGCTACGAAAGTACTAGTTAATTTACCGCAGGGATTCCAATACTCTTGTCTCTTGCCGTTTTGGAGTAGCGATTGCCATTCAGGCAGGCTAGAGTCCGCCTCCTTTCTATGATCCATAGCCGTCACAATTAACATCATGTTGCTTGATTCCCCAAAATGAGTAGGTTTGTCAGGTGGGCCTAAAGTGAATTGCGCAATCTCTTGAGTAAGTTGATTCACGTCGTCGACAGAGTTGAGCGGGTCTGATTCGGCTTGAGCTGGAAGCGAGAGGTCTTCTGATAAGACCTCGTTATGGTTTTCTTGACACCACTTTAGCTTAGATTCTAGCTGTCGGATACGTTTCGCAAGTTCGGTGATGATAGATATCGTTGTCTCGTTATCAGCCCATGCGATGGAAGATTCAGAAGATGTTCCCTTCAGCATCTCGTCGATCAGTTCTTTAAGTGGTGCAGTTGCACTGCCTTTGGCTGTCCTGAGAATGCCAGATTAATTACAGGATTCATTTCAGTCCAAGAAGAACCTCTACTACCTAGGTTTGGGTCCTCGTTTCTGTGGAAATCAGAATAAGAAAAGACTCATGATATATTTGAATATGTCTCTCCACCTTATACCCTCTGTCATGTGTACAGCCAATATCAAGACTTAGACACGACGAACATATGTTGTCCGGTGCGATTGCACTGTCGCCTTTATTGCGGTTGGGTATTGATCAATAATCGCGTCACGAGTAGAGTGTGCTCACAGCGAACTAACAAAAATTACTAGGTTTTAAGTCCGAATGCGGATACATATAGTTACTGAACATCTTACTCTTTCGTCGTTTACATTCATCGCAAGCATTCTGAATACGCCTTTTCTTCTTTATCCCAAACGCTATTGGAGCCATGATAGTGGTCAGAAGGAGAAGTATTTTCAACCACTAAACGCGCGCGATGTTTCGTTTTTGTTTGGTCCGATCCCGTGTGCAGTTGCAGTTACGTTTGCAGTGCCGACTTGGACTTCGGAACTTCTTCAACCTATTACAGTCTTGTACGGGCCAATTTAAGACTAGACGCCCGTCTATCTTAGCCATCAATTTCATTGCCCCGGACTGAGTCACAGACAAACCCACTGGGCATGCGAGAAGCTGTGTATAGTACTAGTACTTATAGTATACCATACTACTCTGTACTTAAGACTAGACGCCGGTCTATCTTGGCTGTCAATTTCATTTCCCCGGACTGAGTCACAGATTGCAAACCCACTGGGTATGCGAGAAGCTGTGTATAAGTAGTACATTTTGCGTATCTAGTACCCACTATACACGGTGGCATGCCAAGCACCAAAAATAAGTATTGCGATTTATATTTTTTTTTGCACTGTGTATACAGTATTTGTGTCAAAAAAAATCTGATAAAATTAGGTGAACGATTCTCTCCCCCTAGCCGAAGAACCTATCTACAACACTAGTATTACTTACCACGAAGGAGGAACATGAAATTTTTTGCCTACCTTGACAGATAAGTATTTCCTTGTTGTTGTTCTGGGGAGTCTATGAGTGTTTGAGGGTGTAGTTAGCATTCAAGCCAAGGTTCAGATCTTGACTCTTAAGGAGGCGCGAGGGGATGATGGTTTGTAAGTAAGTAAGTAACTGAGTTAGTTATCCTTCACTGGCAGGAGTATGTCATTTCGGAATATAGCCTACTCTTTTGCCAGTGTTTAGGCTTTTTGACTCTGCTGTACGGTTGTCAGATATAGCAGAACTTGAGATTTTTTTTCTTCTTAAAAAAAGAAATGAGTCATCTATGTTTGTTTGCCTCTGGACTTTACAGCCACAACTGTTTGTGTTTAAATTTTGTTTCAAGTTCCTGAAAGTTGAGATCAGCTTAGACTCGTAATACTATATATCTATATCTGTATGTTATGTACCTATCTGATGCATACAGGAACGAACACAAAAATTTTCTGTGAAAGAAATGGATCATTTCCCTTCAGCTCTCCCACACGTGTATACAATCGTTATGAGTTACTTACATATAAAGATTGAAAAAAACACCGGCGAACATGCAAAGGGCCTGACCGGGAATTGAACCCGGGACCTCCTCGAAAAGGCAACCCTAACAAGGAATCATACTACTAGACCATCAGGCCGTGAAAACGAGGATTGGTATAGGTACATGGGGGGTATCAGAATGGAAGGCGAGGCGATTATGTCTGCCCCGAAGAAAGGGAGTCGACCCGCTTTATTTCCATCCATGCGGTCCACGGTCCTTCATGATCAATTTTAGGTCAACCCGGGCAAAGTGGGATTAGTGATGTATGTCGTGCTGATCTATATCTTTCCGGGATGAATAGTGTTAACGCCACATATTCACTTTCCGCAAACGGTTCGCTGGGATCGCGATTGTGATATGATGTATAGATGTATTAACTATTAGTGCCAACTCTACGTTGGATGGAACTATAAAGAATGGGGTTTTTGGAGAACAAGAGACCAGAGCAACCAGTTGACGTAGGTACATAGATCGAATCAAAAAGTATCCATCATCATCATCATACCTGTGCGTAAAACTGAGTGTTGTTTCAGAGGTCTTTTTGACATATGTCGAGGGGCCCTGAAGCTAAAGTGTTGAGAATCTGATGGAGGCATTTGTATGAGCACATTCATTTAGGCTTCTGAGAGATTCCCAACTTTGGTGGCGGACGAAGTATCGTGCGAGCAACCGTCCTGCCATATAACGGAGAGGCTCGGACTCGTCGGAGGAACTTCAACAGAAAAACGGATGAATGGAGCACGCCGGCAGGAAGGAGGGACAGGTGATCTGTTATAACTCGATAAGGTTCATGGCTGTGCTGGTCTCAAGCGAACGGGCCCTGGTACGGAGCATTGACGGAGGGCTACCGGCGTCTCATTGTCACACCTTTGTGTCGGTTACAAGATGAAGTCCGCCGACCGAGAGGCATTGGATTTAAGACCAGTTCTGCCGACAGAGAGGCAACTGGATTTTGAGACCAGGTCCGCCGACAGAGAGGCAACTGGATTTTGAGACCAGGTCCGCCGACAGAGAGGCAACTGGGTTTTAAGACCAGGTCCGCCGACAGAGAGGCAACTGGGTTTTAAGACCAGGTCCGCCGACAGAGAGGCAACTGGGTTTTAAGACCAGGTCCGCCGACAGAGAGGCAACTGGTTTTAAGACAGACAGAGAGGCAACTGGGTTTTAAGACCAGGTCCGCCGACAGAGAGACATTGGATTTTAAGACCAGTTCCGCCGACAAGAGACTGGATTTTAAGACTGTTTCTGCCAACAAAGTGGCATTGGGCTCTGAGGCAATTCCACTGACACATTGTACCTCACTTTCCTCATTATCGGAAATCTCTTGGAACTCCACCATTTAGTATGAACTTGTTTTTGTATGGGAATAGAGTTTTTTTCAGAAATTCAGGTAATTTTCAGATTTCATAGGATTACTAGTTTTGTTTTCACCAAGTACAACATCTCAAATTTGGATATTTATAAGTCTCAGTGTGGCCTTGATGATGAACTCCTCTCTCAATGCCTGTACTTTCCATGGAAGAGCTCCTCATTCCAGAGCCTGGTTTATCTTCTTCAAACTGTGTATCAGTCCAGTTTGGTGTGAAGATAAATAGGCAAACAACTCTGGACCAGCTCTACAGATATAGCAGGCAGACCACTTTCCTTGAATATCCTGAAACTTCAGCCACTGAAGGTGTTTTGATTGGACATCTTATTAAGATGGATACTAGGGACTGGAGTAATCTAGCTAGCCACATTGCTTATTCTTTGGGAGCACCTAGAGGCAGGACATCTCAGATGTGCAGTGTCTTGACTGATGAAACTGGACGTAGTGTTCAGTGTATGAAAACAACATCCACTTGTGAGCATCTAGTTCTTCTATAACAATTTTACTGAATGCATCATTCAGGTCAGGGTGTTAAAGTCTGTCCATATATACCCTCAACATACAAATCCAGCACACATACTACTTGTCAGAAACAAGGTCTAAGAACAGTGTACCACCCAGGTCACACCAAAGTCAGGGCAATAGATAGATAGATAAGTGAGCAGCCAAGTGCCAGCTCATGCAGTACAGACTACAGTGTGCAGTGCAGAGTAAAAGACGAAGTGGACAAGCTAGGGATCTATCTACAATGACCATCGGCATATATGACAAGTAATGAATAGCTAAGAGTGTCCATGGAGATATATATCAAAGAATGGAAGCAAAGAAGTATCAATCAAGGGAGAAGCTGATGGTAAGAATGGAAGAGAAGCTGGTGATATGAAGAATGGAAGATGATGATGGGAAATAACAACGAAGTGATAGTAACAAAGAAATATATAGGGAGAGATAGGGGCTAAGAGATCAAGACAGGGGAAATTCGTGACATTACCCCCTTTTCAAGGGTGCTTGCACCTGGAGCACCAGTGTTGAAACAAGTACAGCAGGGACATGGAGGACTGAGTAAAGTAGAATGACAGTTGAATGCCAAGGTGGAGATGGAATGAGCCAGGACAACCGTCAACTGGAACTCAGGGGATCAGGGACTGAGAATAGAGAGTTGGAGAAGGGCAGGACACACGTCAACTGAAACCTTCAAAGATCAAGGGCAAGGGAAATACAAGGCTTAACTGGGGATCAATGAGCCAGACCTATGTTAACTGGATCTCAAAGAGACAAGGGTAGGTGATATGCTGCTTCCTGCAAAACATAGAGCACCTCTAGGGCAGTACTGGTGCATCAAGTTGTCATATACTGATGTTGGAGACCAGAATTAGGATAGGGTGAAATCGAGGGACAAGGGACAAGGGATAAATAAATAGGTCATGGTGGGGTCATTGTTGGGGTCATGATTGGATGTGCTATGGGATGGAGAGGGTGGAAGACTGGTGCTGGGTTATCTGGGGTACTGAGAATATTCAAAGGTTGACTTCACCTAGTCTCCAAATCCATCCATCAATGCAAATCCAAGTGTCATCACAGAGCAAAGGTTTCCAAGGTCCAAGGGTCCAGGCAGAGGGTCCAGGGTGAATCAAGGTGATAAATAGGCATAGTAGGCATCCAAGATGAGAGAAAAGACTGTGAGGGCTAGCCAAGGTTCAAGAGTGTGAAGTGGGTGTAAGGGGTTAGCTTGTCCAAGTGTCAGAAACAAGGTCTAAGAACAGTGTACCACCCAGGTCACACCAAAGTCAGGGCAATAGATAGATAGATAAGTGAGCAGCCAAGTGCCAGCTCATGCAGTACAGACTACAGTGTGCAGTGCAGAGTAAAAGACGAAGTGGACAAGCTAGGGATCTATCTACAATGACCATCGGCATATATGACAAGTAATGAATAGCTAAGAGTGTCCATGGAGATATATATCAAAGAATGGAAGCAAAGAAGTATCAATCAAGGGAGAAGCTGATGGTAAGAATGGAAGAGAAGCTGGTGATATGAAGAATGGAAGATGATGATGGGAAATAACAACGAAGTGATAGTAACAAAGAAATATATAGGGAGAGATAGGGGCTAAGAGATCAAGACAGGGGAAATTCGTGACACTACTGCCAACAGGGAAGCTTTGAAAATGCAAATGGATCATCAAAGAAATCAGCCTAGTCTTTCAGATCCTACTCATGATGTTTTTTGAAAAAACTTTGGCCTATTGGGGTTCTATAAGGGATAAGGGGTGTATGGCCAGATTGCAGGAGGATACCCAGAGAACAGAGGCAGAAAAGGTTGAATGGGATATAATACATAGAAGTCCACTGAGCAAGGCCAAGCGTGGACAAATTTCCAGAGTTACTTGTCAAGGCAGAATTCAAATCAGGTATACTTCTCTTGGTGAACCCTATCTCTGGTAATTTTTATAACTTTGATTGAGAGTTGTTTTTAATTATTGAACTTATAATTCTCAGCTGCGAACACTATAATTCTAGAACATCAAGGAACCATTTCATTGACTTCACACTTTCACGTGGTTCTGTGGATTTTCATTATCTTTTTGCTCTTGTTCAAAATAATGCTCCTATGATCTCTCACTTTGAACAAGAGGCCCTTAAACAGGGATATGGTCCGTTATCTCCTTGTTCAAACATTCAAAAAAATGTGAATAGCTTAAAGATTTATTGCTGTAAGTTTTTGCTTTATTGGGAGGTAATATTTTTCTTATCAATTTCTATCAACAGCCTTTCAACACAGATCCCAAGTAGATGGAAGAATGCTCATGACAGAGCTTGAGACACTAGCTTGCAGCTCTAAATTCCATATCTATGAACCCATCCCTGAAGAAAGACAGAATTGTCCATGGGCTTTAATAGTTTGTTCTGGAGCTCACACTCACCCAATCCCTATTCCTTCCAAAACTCCAAGTAACTTGAGAAAGGAAATTCTGGATCTATTGCATTCCTTTGGTTACCAACTTGCTGGGTTGACACCTAGACGCCTATTTTGACATCCTTTAACCCATTCTTTCCTTCGACAAAAGATACCAGCTTTGCAAAGCCATGACCCTACACTTACAGATTCACATCCTTCATTAGCAAGCTCTGACCACATTAAAGCATATTTGCTCCAAGCCCAACAGCAAGTTTTCCCAGAAGGGACAGGATGGACAGGTGATTCTCTTTGATTGATAAACTTTCCATTAGTAATATTACTTCAGGTCTCCCGTCCCTCAAGAATATACAGGATTCTTCTCTTCCTGTTTAACAGCACTATATCAGACTCATGGAGGAGATTTGTCTTTCTGATTCCTTAGATACAGGCTCAGAAGAAGGAACTGATCCTGTCTTTGCACCTACAACATCTACATCTTTTCGGTTGGTTATCTTCATGACCAAAACTCAGAGTCAAAAACTATCAACTGTCCCCTATGTCCAAAGTGACATTTCCTTCAAAAGGGTGGCCAACTTTATGGAATTTGAATTGCTTGGGAGGAAGGATGGTAGATGTAAGTTAAAATTTTCCAAAACATAATAGAACTTCAATTAAATTCTCTTCCCAATGATCCAGGCTTGGTCTATGCCAGAGCTCTTCTGAACAGGGAATCTGCTGAGGCTCACCTGCATCTTTTCCGGAGGATCAATCAAATTGTCCTGCAAGATACAGGAGAGACTCTGAAGTTTAGACATCTTCATTCATTGTCCCTTTCTGACACAAATATGACTGGAATTTTATTGTGGACTTTGGATCAAGGGGGTGGTCAAGCAAAGGGTGAGATTTACATATAATCATTTGTGAGATTCTGAATTTTGTTAGGATTGGGGCTTTTTCTTTGTGAACTGGCAAGAACCTTACCTGACAGAGCAGACTTCCATGAGCAACACAAGTCTATTCATTACTTGGACCCATATGATCACCTTCATAGGCTGACAAGACTTTGTATTACTCATGTTCACAGAAACATTGATCAGTGTAGAGTATCAGAAGAGGTCAAGACTCAGATGAGGAGCTTGATGTGTATTCAGCATCCAAGTTGGGACAACACTGTTCAGTTCATTGAACATCATGGTGGAAAACATGGTCAAGGTACAGTCTTTAACTTCCCTCTATTCATTCTTGTACTTATGATAAATTACTTGGACAGACTGGGTCAATGACAAAGTAAGAAGCAAATTTGCTCTCCCAGGCCATGTGTTGGCAAAAAAGTAAAGTACCTCTGAATGCATGGTTGGCTGGGGATGCAACCACCAATCTGTGGAGAGTGCACATAGAGATGTTTACAGAGAAGGAATTCAATGCTCTGTTGTTGAGGCATAATTAGCCTCCAAGAACTTTGATTTTAGGAGATTTACAGAAGAAGAGGTAAGTTAGCCTTTGTTCTCATACTAAGATGCTGTATTGAAATAAAAATTTCCAAGATCTTTGAACAAACTGGTATCTCAACAAGACCAGGCTCTACACCAGCCACTAGCATTGCAAGGAGCCGTGTCAGAAAAGGTAAATCACTCAAAGTCTATTTTTTTCTCATTTTTCTGAACTTTAATTGTTTTTGTGTCTGTCTCACAAGCATTGAGCCAACAAGACCAAGCAGATAAATGGGATGAAAAGATAATCTCCCAGAATGAGAAACTTCAAGAGGCAAAGAAAACTGTAGCTTTGGCCCATGAGAGAATGAATAATGCTAATGATCCAGGAAAATTCAGAAAGAGATGGGAAAAGGCTTCCTCTGATTATCAGAAAATGTGGCTAATTAGTGAGGAGATAAGTAAATCTAGAAAAGGATCTGGAAAAGTATCTATTCAATTTTAGGCTTGTATATATTGTCATGATGATACCCTAAACTTGTTCCCACTGCTCTATTAATTCTAACTCAACAAAGGTTCCCCACCCAGAGACACCAATCCAGTGCTTCTCCCAATGCCACTTCACATCTGGTGACCTCTCTTGGAGCCAGACCTGAAAAGTTTGGCCCAAGCCTGGTTTGTGCAGCAGTAATCTTCTATGAATTTAGATGCCAAAATTAGGGAAGCCAGAAATGTTCTTCTTGGGCAGAGTAATGGTGAAGGTAGAGCATTAAAAGATGATGTTCTGAGGCCAAGACTGTCCCATTTGGCATGAATTGCTTTTACATAGCACAAGGCTATCAAAGCCTATCATCAAAACAGTCTCGGAAACCTGAGACCTATTTAGGATCTCCTGCACAAATGCCCTGAGTGACATGGCACAGGGAGTTGGATGAAAGACTGAGGGAATGATGTGAGATGGCCACATTTCTGTTAATATTTTCACAGCATGATCTTGATGGATTTAAGTAAAAGCACTTTGCAACAAAAAATTACACTGACCTGAGAGACTCTGATTCATGACCAAATTTCAACAGAAAAGGAATTGGGAGTGGGGAAAGAGGCAGAAATTAAAAATTGGCTTTATAACACAACTCTGAAAAAGGTTTCCCATGTTCATCTCAAAAGCTATACTATACAAGTAATTAGCTAACTTTTTCAGGGTTGCTAATGTCTGGCCATTTGACAATCTCTATGAGCATTCACTTTAGATCTATAGCATGTACATATGTTACACCAGTACATATTCATTACTTTCCAATTTGGTCAGTACAAGGAACTTACAGAACTAGGGGTAAAGGAAAAATAGGGGAAAGCACTATAGTCACATGATGATTCTGAAGACCCAATCAGTGGAGGTGGGCACTCGCACCAAGGCTCGCTTAGTGACTAAGCAGCACAGCCCACCTCAAAACATGTCCGCCTCATCCGTTCTCGTAGTCTCTATCATAACGCAATGTAAACCACATATTCCGCTTCGAAAATTTGTCTGAACATCAAAGTAAGTATGTTACAATATGTATACTAGCTATATTTAAGTATTATGAATGAATATATCTTTTTTTTGACATACCCCTATTCCTCCATCTCCATCTCCTCTTGTTCGTGCCATTCCTCTTCAATTCTAAGATCCTCCTGCAGTATTTCTAGTTCCCCAAGTGTGCTTGGCCACTCTCTTCCCATTTCCACAAGTTTTTCGAGGTAGTATTTGAACCCAGCTTTCAATGCATCATGCTTCTGATCCACCCTACTAATTTTACTCTTCATGGGAATAGGAACCAAACGGAACCTCAATGCATCAAGCTGAAGGTCAAAAATACCGTAGATAAAATTTGGTGACTTACCATGTCTTTCCGGGCTCTATATCTAACTTGTTGAGTGTTGAGAAATTTTGGGTAGGACGCGGAACGTGACATATTCATGTGACATAACGCGTCAGTGACTTTAAATGAGAAAAATAGTCTTTATGAGAGAATTGGTTCTGAAAATCGTGTTTCTCTCTGACTTTTTGCGCGCAACATATTTTAAATAAAAATATCTAGTACGTGGCCGAAGGAATTTCACTGCCATTCACTTTTTCGTTCAAATTCATAGTACATGTATGTGATAACAGAAAAGTTTCTAAAAATCCCTCGGCCACGTACTAGATAATGAAAAAATAAGCCTTTTTGCCTATTGCATGAACGAATTATACAGTGTTGAAGATGAATTAGGGGGGGCGGACATGAATCCCTACCCAGAGTTGTGGCTGTGCAGCTTAGTCACCAAGCGAGTCTTGGTGTGCCCACCACCACAATCAGTGCACACCACATATGATCACATGATCATGTGAATGTTGAAAGATCACGTGATCATGTTGTTGAAAAATCTGTACACCGTCTATCTCCTCTCTTTCCTAACCACCACTGTTGTTATTACTCTAACATTTTTTTTTTGTTTAGGTAGGGGTCTTAGTGTGAACCAGGGTGGGTGGCCGCCGTCCCTGGAGTGTCCTAAGTGACCAGATCACAATGACCTACAGTTTGTCCTCTTTAGGACAACTGCTACGACATATTCCTGTCGAGTTACACAGTATTCCTGTGTATTTTTTTCCCGTACCTCTGGCCGATGTTTTGCCGCATGGGGATACGTATTCTTCTAGGTTCAAGTTTACTACAATCTCCAAGAAGTTGTTTGGGACTGGAGCTCACTGTATGTGATTATTTTCTTGATTGGTTCCTTCTGAATGCAGCTGTTGTGTTCCCCTGATACAGGTACTCTGGTTGGCTTACTATTTGGGACTCTCGCTTTTGGGCCGACTTCTTCTGACCACTGCTTGGTGTTAGACACTTTTACCATACTTGCCATTACTTAATTTCACCCTTTTCTTGGCGCGCGCCTTTCCATCCTTTTTATGGTACCACATAGATATCAATATTGTCCATTAGTGTCACTTTTCTGACTTTAAATTGGTGTTTTGAACTTGGCGATTGTAAAGGAAACCATTGAGACTGTTTTTTTGTCCAAGCTCAGGGCTAACCCTAATTTAAGGTAAAGAAATGTTTCTTGATATGGTTTTGATACAGTTTGATACATTTTGAAACGTCTCATTGACACGCTTTCATTGATACTTTTTGATACACTTCATTGATACATTTGATACGCTTCATTGATATGTTTTGATACACTTCATTGGTACGCTTCATTGATACATTTTGATATGTTTCATTGATACGTTTCTGGATCCTGATACATTTTGATACACTTTGATACACTTTTGATATGTTTCCTCATGTTGATATCAATTGATGATATGTGGTCACAGGCTGATACACATGCGGATGCTTCTGTCGATACTCGTGTTGGCAATCCCTTGTTTCCTTACCATATCCGTATCCATATCTGTATTCATATCCGTATCCATGTCCATATCCATATCTGTGTCCGTATCCATATCTGTATCCATGTCCATATCCATATCTGTGTCCATATCCATATCTGTATCCGTGTCCATATCTGTATCCGTGTCCATATTCATATCCGTGTCCATATCCATATCTATATTTATTCTGTTTAAACCAGACTTTTCCTGTCTGTAATGGCACTTACTACTGCACAACCTAGCCTGGTTAATTGCCACACTCTCATAATAAACCCTATAAACAGAATACATTTTGGACTAGACAATACTGGTACGCAGTGATAGAATCATTTCAATACTACAAATGGATTGTTTGTCAAAAATAGTAGAAAGACAGTGAAGAGTCTAGAAATTAAAGAGCAATTAAAAGAATGATAACTGGGCAGCAAAATCATAAGGGATAAGGTCAATGTGGAGTATAGAAAAAAAGAGACAGTATAAAGGGATTGAGCAGCTGAAGAGAGTCCAGAAAGAGAAAGTTGGTATGAATGGCTCGGTGGATGGATCAAGAAATCTGCAAGTGTCATATAAAGAAAAATCAGCTGGATATGTAAGTGTCTGTACAACTAGTCAAAATCTGCAAGTGTCATATTTAAAGAGAATCAATCAGACAAGTCAATCACAGTACAACTACTGGAATGCTGCTCCAAGTCACCGGGGAGATAATATTCCCCACAAATGCGGCATGGGAGAGATGTTTGCTTGAGGTACTTTGCAAATGTTTGAGAAGTACAGTAATTCACCGTTCTTATGTACACCAAAAATGAAAATCCTTTATTACTTGCTTCCAGTATGAAATCCCCCGACTTTGACTATATACTATAGTAGACTAACATCTAGGCTACCTACGTATATAAAAATTATGAGTATACAGTAATGTGGTGTAGAGTAATGAGTCGTACAAGTGGATGACTCAAAAACCGGCAAAAACCGGTCATATGTACATTGATGTCACACGCGGGCTTTCTGTGACAAATGTCACACTTAGCCGTGACACTTCCTCCTCCCCCAAACACTATTTCAAACATAACAAGCCCAAAACTTATCCCCTTTACATGAAAGTCTACACAATTACTCTTCTCACTTATTTACATCATGTGAATCAAAAAATTTTGAAGTTGTACAAGTTTTCATTGATATATAACAGAATTTCATTTTTGGATAGTTACTTAAAAAGTAGTGTTTTGATCACCACGTCAACAATGTTTCAAAGGAGACCTTGGTCTCAGCTATTTTATATTTCTATACCATGTATTTACTTGGGCAAACCAATAATTGATGTGTACATTGTTCCCAGCTTTCAGGAAATCGCTCTGTACAGATGACCGGTGGTGTTCGGAAGACCGGTGAATTACTGTAAGTCCATGTCCAGCTCCCCAGCTCTCCAAAATTTTTTCCATCTCATCCCTATGGTCCAAAAGGTGAGTTGGTTGGACCACATCCCCATGAAGCCGATTTCTAGCCTCAGCTAGAGGCTGCTTGGTGGGACTAATGGTGGAAGTGGTAATTGGTTCTGGTACCATAAACACCTCAGGGGATGTGAAGGAAGGACAGTAAGACCTTGGCCGTGCCTTCACCACACGTCGTGTGGCTGTTGCATAGAATCAGCACTTATCAAATTTAAAGAAAGCAAAGTTTACTTACTTCCGTCATGTTTTCTCTTGGTGGGTGGAATGTTTGCAGAAGCTTGTTGATTATAGGTATTGAGTCAAAGGTCAAGAATTTTTTTCCCTTGGCCATTTGTTTTCTGTGCCTTTCAGCAAAGAGCTTTACAGCATCATATGGTCTGGATGTTTCTTCTTTGGACCTCGATCTTGTAGCTGGCATGGTAAAGAAGTCTCTGAAGAAATACACACAGAACCTCTGCTTTTATAAGGACAATTCCTAATCTGCCCATGTCAGTAAAATGTATCAGTGTCAGTAGTATGTTGAATATCTGCGTCGGTGGAGTTTGCAACATATCCATGTCGGTGGAGTTTGCAACATATCCATGTCGGTGGAGTTTGCAACATATCCATGTCGGTGGAGTTTCAGACATATCCGTGTCAGTGGTGTTTTGGACATACCCTTTCGGACACATCCACGTCAGTGGTGTTTTGGACATAGCTGTGTCGGTGGTTTTTTGAATATATCCATGTCGGTGGTGTTTTGAATATATCCGTGTCGGTAATGTTTTGAATATATCAGTGTCGGTGGTGTTTTGAATATATCCGCGTCGGTGGTGTTTTGAACATATCCGTGTCAGTGGTGTTTTGTGAACATATCCATGTCGGTGGTGTTTTAAATATATCTGTGTCAGTGGTGTTTTGAATATATCCGTGTCAGTGGTGTTTTGATATCTGTGTCAGTGGTGTTTGGACATATCCATGTTGGTGTGACTTCAACACTGGGATATCCATGTTGGTGGTGTTTTGAACATATCTGTGTCAGTGGTAGTATCCATGTTAGTGATATTAAATATTATGGAAACATGTGTATTGGTCTGCAGTGTTTATTAGTGGTGCTACCAAAACATGTGGATTGGCAGTGTTATAAAAATATGTGTACTGGCAGTGCTATGAAAGCCTGAGCATGCATACCAGCATATAATATCAATTATAACATCTTCAGTATTTTCATGTTCCCAAAAAGCCTTCAATCCAATAACAAACTAGTTCAAATTCTTCCACTAAAGAAAGTTTGAGATTTTGTTTCAGCAGAACAAATAACTTATCAGAAACAATTCCCTAGACAAACTCAATTAATTTGATAGAGAAAAGCCTCAGACTCAGAGTGACAATTACTGACTAATACTGATCACTCTCCGAGACCAGAGTTTACCTGCATGATGAAACTTCACAATCACCACTTCAGATAGCTACTAATAACTACAATAACTTCTACATTGTAAATAGCTACTACCAACCAGCCAACATGTACTTTCCACCAGCCTGAGATAACCTCCCCATTACTCTAGCTAAAACAAACTGCTGGAGAATCTTCTATTATTAGATCATACTTTAACCTTCCAATCATTACTTCAGATAGCTACTAACAACTATGATAACTTCTACATTATAAACAACCAGCCAACATGTACTTTCCACCAACCTGAGATAATGTCCCCATCACTCCAGCTAATACAATCTGATATAACCTCTGGAGAGTCTCCACATGAGGACAGAACATGAGAAGACTCAAAAGAGTTAGAGCTTGAAACCCAACTTGTATATGGGGGAGAGGAGGGAAGCAGAGAGAACAAAGAGCAGAAGGGGTGAGGAGAGTTGAACCCAACTTGAGCCAGCCTTTATAGACTTTGAGCTTGAAACCTAGCACAAGCCAGCTTGTATATGGGAGAGAGGAAGGGTGCAGACAGAGCAGACAGAGCAGCAGAGGGTGCAGACAGAGCACAGAGAGAGAGCAGAGAGAGCAGAGAGAGAGAGCAGAGAGAGAGCAGAGAGAGAGAGAGAGAGAGCAGAGAGAGAGAGCAGAGAGAGAGCAGAGAGAGAGCAGAGAGAGAGCAGAGTGGATGAGGAGAGTGGATGAGGAGAGTTGAGCCCAACTTGAGCTGGCTTTTATAGACTTTGACTGTCGGTGAAAGCTCACAACTCCACCGGTGTGGGGTCTTATCTCCACCGATTCACCAGTGCCTATCTCCACCGATTCACCAGTTCCTATCTCCGCCGATTCACCAGTGCCTGTCTCCACTGCTGAAAGTTGTACAGATGTTGGGATTTACTGCCAGTGTCACTGTGGTGTGACATTCCCCAGGATTTCGGCCTACTTTCGGAGCCTCCGGAGCCACGTGACTCGGAGATCTCGGTCCGAGATTAGCCGACGCCTAACCTTATCGAGTTATAACAGATCACCTATTACTCGGCAGGAAGCTTATGTAAACACAACTGAATTGGTAATTCGGGCTGAGATCGGATTGATCGCGACTCCACTTGTTGACTTTTGTACTCCATCCCTTGTCAAAAGTTTGGAAGTGGTCAATGGTTTGGAGTTGATTTAGAGGAGGGGGTTTTCCTTCTAGTTCTGCACCGCTCTACATCAATCCTCAAAGACCTACAAGAAGATTTGGAGGTTGTCTTCGGAACAGAGTTGTCAAGGCACTTTTTCTACTCGTGCGTTTTATACAATTCCATTTTTACATATCCATTCCCCAGGTTCCGGTCGTATTAGTTGATTTTTTCCCTTCCTCCCCTTCCTCCCCTTTCTCCCTTCCTCCCTTTTCCTATTCCTCGTTGCCAGTCTCCAAAACTTTCCGACCACTTTCAATTTCTCTCTCCAGGCGAAAACGAAAAACTAAAAAAAAAGTTTACTAGTAAATAAATCGAATTTTCGGAACTTACGAACGACCTCAAAAAAACTCGACGAACAATTGACTTGTTGGTCGATTTTCCCCGTCTTGTTGCCGCCTCTCCAGGCCTCTCCAGTCGCTCGTTACCTGCCTGCTCTTCTGTACGAAATACACGCAACCCCGAACCCTCTGTTAAACCCATCACACTCCTTTATTCGAACTATCTTGCCTGCTTGTCTGCCTATCTATCACGAACTCTACGTTTTTTGGGTTCTTTCAACAACCTCGAAACCCTTCCGTTCCTTCCTTCCGTTCATTCTGTCCTTCCTTCTTTCCTTGTCGACATATAAGACGACACACGCCTCACTGATACGCTCTTTATACACACGAATACGTTCTTTTCCTCGACCTCGCATACTGGACGTTTTTTACACACACACATACCATACGTATAGTATTTTTTTGGAAAAGCCACATATACGCACCCTTCTTCCAAAAGCCACTATCCCATAATTACCTTAGGGTCTCCTTGTTAAAGAGGTACGCATTCGACATGGCTGTCTTTCCTCGGATATGTCTAGGGTAACTGACGTCTTTCACTTTACAGGATTTACCCTTCAGTTGTCCTGTACGACACTCACACCTATCTTTTTTTTGGACGTTTTTGTATGCGAACGCTCTGGACTCATGGATATCACCTGTCGCCATACACTTCGTTTTCCCGATTTCGCACGAAGGGAGAGGAAAGAAGGAGCAGGAGGAGCAGGAGGAAAAGGAAGAAGAAGAACCAAAGCTCATAGAAGGAAGAGTAGGAAGAAAAAGTCGGTTGGTTATGATGAAGAGAGCAGCAGCGGTGAGATGTGGGTGGAAGACAAAGGAGGTGAAGATGAAGGTAGAAGAGAGGTTGATTCGCGATCGTTTAACTATCCAACGTAAGTCCCTACCCCTTTCTCCCTTTTCCCCTTTTCTTTTCCCCTCAATTTCGCTTGAGAAAGGGAGTGCGTGTGCCGTCGCAATCCCCACACCCGCGGCCCACACGGTGATGCTCGTCTTTGTGTGCCTCCATGCATATGATTTTCTATGAGGAGAGGATGTTTCATCTTCATCCTTCGTATATGCCATATATGGTCATGGGCACACATGCGTCCATGATTATATGCTTTCCCGCTCTTTCATATGCAAAGGTTTTACATAGTGGTTTTAGTCCCAACTCAACCGGACAGGCCCAGCCTCTGTCCCTCTCCCCTTTCACTCCGATATTTCAATATATATTTCCCCCTTCTTCTCGTGTTCCTCTCATATAACGATCTTATATTGATTGATATACATACTGAATAAACCTCCTTACAGAAACACAAACGACGAGTTGGTTCCTGTCCCTCTCTCGACGTCAACCTCCAATCCCCGTTCTCCCAACACTTTCAAAATCCCGCTTAATCCCGTCCTTGTCAAGACTGTCAGCGTCCTCTTTAAGTTTCAACGTCGACTTGGGTCTTTTGGGTCTTATTGCTCGGTTGTTAGCCCTAGGCAGCCACAACACCACCACTGCCACTGTCACCACCACCTCCACCACCACTTCGCGGTTAAAGAGCTTACAGAGCCGGAGTGTCAGTTTGACAGTTTGACTGGCAATTCGAAATCATTCGCTTGGTGTTTTTATTATTACTGCGCCTACTCCGCCTACGCGTCTATTCTTTTGACAGCAGTCGTTGGAGTCCCACTGTCCCCACCATCTCCATTTCTACGTATATTCTTCGACCCTTGTAGTGGAGGTTGTCATCATCATCACCAGCATCAACACCAGCATCGTTCTTGTCACTGTTACTGTCTTTGTCGACTACACGCGTCGCGATCTTCGTCTTCAACACTAACGTCGATATTATTGTCGTTATCGTTATCAACATTCCAACCGTTCGCGTGTTGTACGCTTTCGCTTCCGTTATTAATATTATTAACGGTTTCGATTTCCGACGGGTCGCTTAGAGCTCACGTTAAACGGTTGTTGAACTTGTTGGAGTCGGAGTCGGAGTCGGAGTCTGAGTGTCTTTCTTCTTCTCCGTCATCATCATCATCGTCCTCTGTTTCTACTGCGAGTAGGAAGAGGAAGAGGAGAGAAGATAGTGAGACTAGCGACGTTTCACGGTTTATCAGGAAGAGAAAGTCTGGGTATCGTTTCGCTGGTACTTCAAAACGTATGTATATATGCTTGAAACATTTCATTTAATCTTCCATTTTGACTGACTGCTTGCTTTTTCTTTTTCTTGGGTTCTTTTTCCTTTTCCTCGGGGAACAGTAGTAGAGCACGACGCGTACGCGTGCGCTTACGACAACGACAACAACGACTTTAAAGTCAGCTGGGTAGATAAATACCAAGCGGACTACGAGAACCACGCACCTAGACCCAGACGCGGACACGGACACAGACACGGATACGGACGCGAACACGAACACGAACACGACTACGACGATCCAGACAGACACAAAGACAAAGACAAAAAAGGTTATTACTGCCATCATCTCTGCTACTACAACCGCTACTACGAGAACTTTGGCTCTCAGAACGATTATCTTTCCCTTTTCCGTCTCTACCTCTACCTCTACCACCACAGCCATTACTACTACCGTCTTCACCACCCCAACCAACTCCAACTCCATCATCTTTATTATCGTTGTGATTGCTGCTGTTGCTGTGACTATCAGCGTTGTCGTCGTCAATATCGTCATCGTCATCATTGGAACGGTGGTTTCCATATCCATCTTTGTCGTTACTGCTGTCAAGGTCGACGAGGTTTTAGGAGTGGAGGATCTTCTCTCTGTGGTGATAGCAAGGTTCACGACAACAACTCTTGTCGTACCTTCTTTTCCACATCCTCTACATCCACAACTACATCCAAATCCACTCTTTCAAGCTCTTCCGGCTCCTCCTCCTGCCCTTCTTCCGGCCCTTCCACCTCTTTTTCTCGTTTAATCCGTTCAATTCTCTCAACGTCCTTAAATCCATCGATATCGGTCTTACTACTAAGCCGATTACGACGACAACAACACCGACCGATATTAACGTTCATATCACTCGTCTTTGGGGTATCTAGCGTATCCGGTGCTTCTGTTACTTCTTTTGCTACTTCTTCGTCCTCTTCGTCTTTATTGTCGTCTTCATTTTCCTCATCTCCGTCGCCGTCGTCTAGTTCTGTTTCGTCTAGCTCGGATTCGGCAGAACACAGCAACGACGACCACGACCACGACTACGATCACGACAACGGCTATCACTCGAGCTCACATTCGCATTCGCATCCGAATCGTCGAAGTCGGTTCGGGAGTCGTTTTGGGTCTGGTTGGAAGAGAGTTGGGAGGAGTGGTCATCACCACCTCCACCTTCACCACCATCGTCTCCGCCAGCAGGACTACCTCCAGAGTCTCGCGAACGGGAAAACAGACATAGACGGGAATAGGAGGAAGGGGTATTCGGAAATGATGTCTGGAGACGTGAAGGATCTTGATAATGATGATTTGAGTACCCAGGGTACTAATACTGGAACTGGAACTGAAACCGGAAGTGGAAGTGGACGGGGAGAAGGGAGGTCGTGGGACGGTGAAGAAGGGTTGTTGGATGTGTTGGGTACGGATGTGGATGACGAGAAGGAGAGGTGAGTGTTTGTGGTGCATTAATGGATTGTTGTTGCTTGTCTTTTTCCCTTTGTTTTTCATTTCGTTGTTTTTTTTTTTTTCTTGTTTTTCTTTTTCTTTTCATTTTTCTTGCCTTGAGTTAGCCGTGAGGTGGTTTCTTGTCTCCTTTTATCTCTTCCCGTGATTTGTTTTCCTTTCCGTAATTATAAGAGACACGGTTGCACGGTGTCTACAACTTTCTTCCTCTCTCTTTCCCTTTTCTTCTCCTTTCCGTTCATTCTCACGAACGCTTACAACTCTTACACATTTTCCTAGCACCCCAAGCCCAAGTTGCTGCTGCTGTACACGTTCCCTACCACCATATCTACCAACGCCACTACCACCGCTCCCAACTTCGTACTCTGGTTCA
This sequence comes from Dendrothele bispora CBS 962.96, assembly GCA_004369135.1. Classification (NCBI taxonomy): domain Eukaryota; kingdom Fungi; phylum Basidiomycota; class Agaricomycetes; order Agaricales; genus Dendrothele; species Dendrothele bispora. The sequence goes on along the minus strand of ML179739.1, from coordinate 24,174 downwards.
GCCTCGGAAGGACCATCAAGTTCACCGCCACTAGCGGCCACTAAAGCTCTTGCTGCGGTTTTACCACCACCACCAATTATAAGCCTAGACCCACATTCTGACGCTAACCCTGATCTTGGTTCCGTCGAAAACTTGTACCGTCGTCGTCGGGATTCAATAACGTCTCGGACATTCGTTCAAGAGTCTTCTCCGTCAGCGTGTATTTGCGGTGGTGGTGAAAGTAGTGGTGGTAGTGGTAGTGGTACTGGTCGTAGTGGTCCCACTTCGACTCATACCGCTGGGATTGAAATTAATAATAACCCGAAAAGCCCGAGTTCCGACAGTCCTCCTCGTGGGCCGGGATTTTCGGATTCAGAGTCGGAAACGGAGTTGGGGCTTGGAGACGGAGATGCTATCAGAAGTGCTAGTGGCTCTGGTAGCAGGAGTAATGGTCAGAGTTTGATGGGCGCGAACGAGTTCAAGGGTGAAGGATTTGGCGGTGACGTTGACGTTGGGCTTGATGACGGGTTTAGGGGTTCGTGTCGGAGAAGGACTGGAAAGGAGGCGAGAGGGGAAGGAAAAATGGGTCCGTGCCAAGTTGAAACTGAAATGGTTGTTTTCGACGAGGTTGGAGAGATTGAAGTGGTAGCGGAAGCTGGTCGTAGATGTGGATGGGCGCTTGATATAGAGGAGTTGACGACCGAGGGGGAAAAGGAGGACTTTCGGAAGATACATTTGCCGTTGGATTTGAGGTGAGCTAAATGTCGTTGTCCTTTGGTTGTTATGTCGTTTCTCGTAACTGACCTAGTTCTTCTCTTCTCGTGTTCTTCTCTCACTCGCAGTGGTCCAAATTCGAGTGGTGTCTATCGCCTTCAATGTCAAAGTGGGCTCACCACCTATTGCAACGAGGAAATATGGACGCCAAGCCCAGACGAGCGTGATCGACGCGGGAGTGACGATTTCCATTTAACTCTCCACCGGACCCTCGACGTCGGCTGTGTGCAAGACGGGTATCATCGCGAAGAACACGAATTCGAAGAAGCCTTGCAATTGCCGTTGGTGAATGTCGTAAACGTAAACGACAATGTGCCCGGGAACGTGTTTGGCGGCTGTAGTGGCTTTAGCAAATCTCAAAAAGTCCGCGAAAGCTCGAGTCAAAAAGGAGTCGTTCAAGATGTCGCCAATCCTGTCACACCTGGAAGGCTTTTAGGAAAACGGCAGCATAGGACGGGGGTAGAAGAAGGGTCGGAGAGGTTTGACAGGAGACAGGATTCTTCAGCGTCTTCGTCTACGTCCTCTATGTCTACGACTGACGCCGACCCGGCTTCCACCTCGGTTTCAAGTGTGCAAGGGGCGGGATCGGTTGTGGATTCGTGAGTGAAACAGTTCTATTCTGTCCCGTTCTGTTTGTTTGTCATTTGACGTTTTACTGACATATTTCTCCTGCAAACATTCATTCGTTTTTCGAATTCCTTTTTGTCTTATTAAATTCTCGTATGGATCCATCTTTTTTCCTATATTTCTCTCCCTTGTTCTGTGAAATCCTCGATTTCCTGCCTCTGCCTCGTGGTCGGCATTTTATGTCGATCACGCCCCTGACGCCTGGCATTCTTTCTGTCCTATCATTTCGCGCATGTTTGGGATTATATCGTCATTCCTGTTCAATGCAGATCTAGCACGTCGTCTGCTCCAACTACACCTATAACCCCGCCATCATCAGAGTCGTCTGATTCTCTCAGTGGGACGCCCCTCTCCTCTTCAACGCCGGCTTCGTTGACTCCCACTGGGACTAGTGAGGAGATTACTGCGCCCCCTTCAAGCACCGACCCCTCTCCAGACGCTGCTGCGACTCCCTCGTCGTCGTCGACGTCTGGAGTTGGATCGGAACAGACTCCGACGCCGGTCGAGGCTTCGTCGACGACAGGTACCATGGATCCTAGCTCGAGTACTGATGTTCCTGCTTCTTCAGGTGAGTATCAAGATTTGATATGAATGATGCAGCGCACTAACCCAACATTTTCTTAACTTCTTCATGTCTTTTGATGTCTTCATTTACAGTCTCGCCGGTCGATTCCTCATCTTTCTCCATCTCTCCTTCCGACACCGCCTCCAGCACTACCTTGGATTCCGCGTCGAGTACGGCTTCGACGACGTCCATGGTGACGTCCTTTTCTTCAACATCGTCGGATGCCTCTTCTCAGCCTACTTCGGGACCCTCAGCGTCTTCATCAGCGGCTGTTTCTATCTCCATATCAATTGGACCGTCTTCGACGACAGAGGTATCCACCACTACAAGGAGCACTAGTAGAACGACGTCAAGTACTTCGTCAAGCACCTCCATTGCAACAAGTTCAACTAGGAGCTCGAGTTCTGTATCATCGACGTCTTCTACATCAATCTCCAGCTCGTCCTCATCCTCATCGTCCTCATCCTCGTCCTCATCATTCACGTCTGCGTCGACGTCTTCAACTTCGCAATCCTCACTCCCGCCATCTTCGACCTCATCATTTCCGTCAACCACCCTATTCTCGCGTACGCAAGCTCGGACATCTACCCGCTCGGGTTTTTCACACTCCTCGTTCACGACCCAGTTCACTACATTAACAACCTTTACTTCGACCTTCACTTCCACTCTTTTTTCTACCGAAACCGACACGAATTCTTCTGGTCCGTTCACTACTCTAGTACCAATAGGTACATCCACTGGAACTGAGACGTTTACATCGCTCACTTCTGGCTCGACGGTGCTCGCAACAGATATCCCGTCTCTTCCTGCCGGAACGAATCTGAGTCTCAAATCCATTGTCGGAATAGCTGTTGGTGGGGCTGTGGCATTGTTGATAGTTGTCTTAGGGATTTGGTGGGCGTTGTGCAGGAAGCCTGCCAGGGCAAGGAAACGAAAAAGCTCAGGTCTTTGGGGTGTTGGTGGACCTAGAGTGGTGAGCGGGGCTACTATTGGTGGTGGTGCAGGAGGAGGCGGTGGAGAAATGGCAATGGCCAACTTGGCGCCTGCGTCTGGCGATTCTCACACAGGTGGTGGTATACTTGGTGTCATGGGTGCTGCCGGCGACATTCTCAGAGGCAAAAACTCTAGGAGTGCTTCTTCCAGACGTGCGTTGATGGGTACAAGGGAGTGGTCAAATACATCGACAGTGGATCGTTGGCGACCCCCATTGAGTGATGAAGATGACGAAGAGATTGGTCCCCAGATGGAACATGGTTCTGGGATTATCGTTGGGCTGGGAGATGCTGTCAGCTCGAGCGGCCATGGGCATCATACGAGCTCGAATGGTCATGGAACTATGTCTGGTTCTTCCTCTGGTCATGACGCAACTGCCTTTGTTACATATCCTCATGCTGCTTATTTGAGCTCGATTTCTACTACATCCGTTGCACACCCGGAGCCTATGTCAGCCGCACTGGTAACTGCGCCTGGACCCCTTACTCTTCAGCGACAACAATATCAAAGTATGCATGCAATGACACCCAGGTCACCCAGGTCAACCACAAGTCATCATTCTCTGTCACCTACGTCTCCGTCCCATCCAGAGTTTACCCGACCTCCCGCAGTCCCTCTTCAACCCCCGGCAGCTAACTCAGGCTCGGGGTCAGGCTCAGGCTCGGGGTCAGGATCAGGATCAGGATCAGGATCAGGCTCAAGACTAGGACCAAGCTCGGGGTCAGGATCGGGCTCAGGATTAGGATCGGGCTCAGGAACCGGAACCAGCTCTGGCCTATCTTATCCTACGAGTCATGAGCTCAGTTCCGCGACTAGCCATGGTCACGAATCCGGACCGATGTTCTATTCTGCAACCCCAGAGCTGAGCCTTAGTGGATCATCCTCTGGACATGATCATTCATACTCTACACACGGACACCTTTTGACGCCCAGCTCCCAAAGAGTGAGAATCATGGAGACGTCTCCTCCGCCCTCCGCCTTTGCGCATTCTTCAGGCTCAAAGATTCATAAGAGGAGCCTAAGCCTTCGAAACCCGGATCCCTACCCAATGGACACACCGCAAGAATCTCACAGCGAGTCGTACTTGGAAGCAAATACAATAGACCCTTCGCTTCACTCTCTTGAACCGGTGCCTATTGTCGATATCAATCGGTTTCCTCCTGCGAATCCTTTGTATCCTCCGTCCTCCTATCAACCCGTGGTGATAAGTTCACAATCCCCTGGTCCTCGCAGTGAACATTCGGCTGAGCATTCTTCATCGGAGGGAACAGACTCCAACAGTGAACTCAGGGAATCCAAACGAAGCAAAAGTTTCAAGAGTATACTCGAACGGCTACGTGGTAAAGCAGGGTACGACGGCAATGCGGAGGACCTCGGGGCTGGTACTCCACCCCCGTCCTACATTATTCCTGCAGTAACTCACTATCCTTTCCCCTTGGTACCCAAGTCAGCGTCCTTGTTGAATCCTCCCTTGGCTTTAGAGGAGTTACCCATCCCACGTCGAGTAATCATCGAGGATGAATCTGGTCTCAGCGATATTGCTAGTCCTGTCTCTCTTCTTCCCGACGCTGATGCGCTTATGCTAGGCTCAAGTCGCGTCTGGCCCCAGGTGCAAGCTACGCTCCCTGAATTCACATCTCCCAACTTGGCTGATGATTCCGAACGCGTTCCGGAGGGTCTTTTGAACCCTAATCTCAAGGATGCCGCCAAGGCTGGGAGGAGAGAGTCTAGATGGGGGCGGTACGGAGGGATGAGTAGTATGTGGAAGCTGTCTGCTGGTGACAAGAGCGACAACACGGAGAGCAGTCAGCAGAAAGGAAAGGGCAAGCAGAAGGATGCCGGTAATGATCTTGAAAAAGGTGATTGGCCAGGGGGTCTAGAAGATGGTGGAAGTCTTGAGCGGACTCAGAGTTACAGCACAGTCAGTCTTCGAGATAACGTCGATTATTCAAGGCCTTTTGCAGGGGTGAGTTCTTACCATTCATTGGTCGTAGCTTTCATTCTGACGCGTTCTCTTTCATTTCGCAGCTCGTACTCAACAGGCTAGGAAGCTCCACCACCTTCACTACACAAGACACGCGTGACACCAGATTGCCAAACTCGACTATAGCAACACCTGTGATCACACCACTGGAAGCCCCAATGAGCTTACATCGTCGCACAACTTCAACTAACTCTAACGTTGACATCAACGATGACGAATATCCATTTGCACGATAACGTCAGCTGTTCGACAACGCAAGCTTCATTAACTTGGTCCCCTCTGACTACATTGCTTCATATTTCTCTTTGTTTTCGACTATTGTATATCTACTTCTACTTTCCTTGCTTAATCCGCTATCATGTGTATTTTACTTTCCTTATCCCTCCGGTTTGACAGCACCTCGGCTCCTTTTCGTCGTCAGATGTGGAACGATGGGATGATTATTCGATGATATGTCTTCGTGCCAAGTCCGATCCTTGTTTTCGTTTTTACCCTACGGGACTGTGAAGCATTTCCCCCACTGCTCAAAAGACGCTAGACTTGATGATACCTAGTATTTGATACCCTTTAGAGAACACACGGCCAATCATCCTTCTACGTTCCCCTTTTATTATTTCTTCGTTCGATTTGTCTCAATTATTGTACTTTATTGACCTCTTTTTCTTTCCCAAGTATCATAACTGAATTTACTCACTCACACACACGCCTTGTATATACAATGTTTTTCGAATGTACCTTTTGTATGATAGCTAATCTCAAACCTTTCAAAGAACTTCCATTGTCGTGCCTCAGATATAGCTGTGATCCGGTTGATTGTCAGCCTCTTATTCTGTATACGAGCTCTTGTAGTCTCGAAGGATACAGGCCTTAAATTTGGGATGTCCTAAAAGCTTTGTCTGGTACCAAGCTGTCTCGGATTTCTGTGCCGCCAGATAAGACGCAGAAAAAGTGCTAATTCCAAGACGGCTGGTTACGAGAACGAAAGCTTATAATGCACTTCTTGCTTATGATAGGCGTGGCGTGTCAAATCTACCATTATTACAGTTCTATCTATGGGTCTTTCCATCAGCTTTTTACAATGCTTGGTGGTCCAGCAAGACCGAACCAACTAATTAAATTAATCACAGGATAATTAATAATTCGAGAACGCTTATACATACGTCCTATGGGATCTTCATGTATTCCTACTAGTAGGGAGACTAATTCGAAGTATGATATCGTTTGTGCTATTCTTACAAGACCGGAGGCTGTTCCTCCTCTTCCAGACCCATGCTTAATAATATTTTAATTCATATCGTCTTCGGCGTGGCTGCTCAAAGTGTCCCCAGAACCTTTCTGGAAACTATGGTCAGATTACAGTGAAATAATTAACCGGGGACGGAATAATCACCATTTTAGGACCAGAAATACCATGATGGCTTGCACGTTCCACTTGATGTTCCACACCCATTTCGATGTGTACTTCAATATTGTTCTTAATGCCCAGGTTAATAATGGTAATGAGAATCCAGGAGTAACTCTTACCGGGTCATTAGAAACTGCCCGTGGACCGAGTGATCCAGGAAGAACATGGCCAGCTTCTTGAGCAGAACTCAATGAAATTCTTCCGTTCAAGCTAGAATTTAGCCACTTCATAAGAGACGTGACACCCTAGGACAGCAGAACATACTATGATAATAGTGAGTTTGAATATACTGTGATAAATTATCATTAAATCATTAAAAGCTGGCGATAGGATGACACCAATGACATACGTTTTGCAGCTTGAAACAAGAAAATCATCCAAGACACTATCGAAAGTTGAGAAACAAGTTGGCGAGATTAGATGATATTTTTGTCATACATTTTCCAACACTCAGAATCTGGATGCAATAGTGCAAAAATCAGCATGAATCGTTCCCAATTATGATTAGAGTTTGCTCGAGAAATTCGGCATTCCGGATTTATTTGATTGAAAACTTCAAATAAAATCCGGAAATACCATCAAACATAGCTATTAGTACAATGAACTCACCAATATAGCTTCTGTTACACTGTAGATACTATCTCATACAGTCATTCAGAATTTCTCTGGCACCGTTTCAAATAATCCTCACTAACCTTGTCAAGAGACCAGTTTCTGATTATTATTTAGTACTGTAAATTGATTGACGATTTGACACATACCAATTATCCAAGCTACCATTTTGCCTCCCAATTTTCTTGACCTTGATGATTCAATATATAATCACACAGAGTATACTGTTGACAATTTATAAATACCTTAACAACGGATTATAATTTTTCTCCATCAAAATGCACAGTGCTAATGTATTGCATACATCGATAGCCGCCCCAAGTATGCTCGCTGAGACAATAAGCCACCTAAATTTTGAGACAAAGTCTTGGAGATTGCTAGAGCCTGGGACAACTCCTCTTGCAACTCCAAGTCCCAGTCGTATAAACAAGGCAGGAATGATGACAGCAGGATAGTACCACTGTGCGGACAAATCATACACACGATAAGCAAAAAAGCTCTTTTGGATGAAAGTGAGCACAATATTTTGATTTACAGTGCTGGGCACCTACCTGGACAAGCAGTGTTATCAAAGCCGTCAAGGGAAAAGCTACACGTAGTGTCCAATCGACCGCCACGGAAGCATTCTGGACAGTAAAATCGGACACTGTCTTTTTATAAAGGTAAACCCAAAGCAAAACTGAGTGGACACTCTGCAATATACTGTGTTTGATAATTAATTCAGAATTTGAGCAACCTGCGAAATGATATGTACATAACTCACCATAAAGATGCCACCTTTTAATTCGATATCAGCAATCGTTCAAAATAAATATTTGAATATACATGCCAAGGACTTGAGGATGAGGTTGTCTCTCTTGAAGTTGGCTTGATAATATTTATATGTCTGGACCAGGATTATTCCATAGAGAACTGATGATAGAACAACACCGATTTCTATTGATCCAAGGTCAACTTTTGCAACAGAGGTTGGGATATGTGACATGGGGGAGTAAAATCATGCAGGTAGACTACGGTTCTTAAATATCACTAGAAATGTCTAAGAGTACCATTTCAGGAGATCAAGAGCTACATGTGGATGCTGAATAGCATCATCTTGAATAGTTAGTTATCTGTGGAGTATTGTCTTCTATGTGCCTCGTGTGGGGTGAGAGTGAAATGATACTATTGAGACGATTTCATTAATTTATTCTACATAGCCTAGACTCTAATGAAGTACAATGATTCACAGGATATGATTCTTATCGAGCCAAATTTCAACTCAAACGGAGAAATGTAGCGAGTGGCCGTCGCGTGCCCTTTCATTTCTGCTTCTGCATCTATAGATTTCCTTGATTCTTTTATCTCACCAAATTTGGTCCACTCCAACGTTTTCTGTGTAAAATCTGGTAATTCTGGTTCATCTTTACAAGTTTCAAAAATGCATCTTTCGAAAAAAACTTTCGTTGTTGCAAATGAAATCAGTATGCGAGATCCGTTTGTGAATCGCAACTCCACATTCGTTTTTTTTACACTTTCTGCTTCCGGGGTCAGCTTCCACCTCTGAGTTTGAATCCGCTGGAGGCAAGCAATGAAGCATCATCACGAGTTGATGTACTTATTAGTGTTAAATTAGATTTCCTATTTGCGCCATCAACAACCCAGGCTATTTCATCTAACTGCAAAGTCATGTCTTTCATCATACAGTCTTTGACCACGTTGTTGACTATAAGGCACCATGGATCAATCCGAGTAGTTCAGTATTGTACTCGAGAAGCAGAATAATTTAAATTCAAACTCACCAAAGGCAGTGTCCGTGAGCTAGGCCCTACAGAGATGGTGAACTCTCCTTCTGGGATATACCATGTTTGTTTAACGACGTCCCACACCTACAAGAGTGATATTTGATGAAAGTCTATGACGTAAAGCAAAAAGGCACTTACGCTGAGATCTTTTCTGCGAACTTCGAAGAACGCAGTTGAGGATGCACCGGCAGCAATATCTTTTACCTTTTTGAAACCACGCAGGACCCGAGGCGGTTGATCGTCTTCGGGAATCGAGACGAACTTTAAAAGAGTTGTGGGTCAGGTGAGGTAGAGAGACAGGGGATTTCTCGACGAACCAATTGGGCGACCTCACTTCCCATCGTCTTCCCAGTGTTGGTCACGGTTGCTGAAACAGTGAAGAGAACCTCATAAAGCGAGTTGTTGCCATCTGCTTCCGCGAAAGGTTCATTAGTCTCTTGAACCGCATGCTCATCACTATGTGCTCCAGACTCATCAAGAACGAGATCCGAGTAGCTGAAGGTCGTATATGAAAGACCAAAACCGAATTCTGTATAAGATCATGAGTATGGAACATGAGATGATCAGAGCGCAGCTAGAATCAAAACACGAACCGTATCGCGGAGTGATGTTCCGTGAATCGAACCATCTGTAGTCGATGAAGATGCCTTCTGTGAAATTCGATTGAGGGCTGGTCACAGCATCAGCAATGATCGTGTTCGGCTATACATGAACGAAGTTACATCAGAGATCTTGAAATAGTCAAAAATGGAGAATAGTCAAAAAAAACTCACATAATAATCTTCGTAATTCTTTGCCCAAGTGAAAGGTAACTTCCCACTGGGATTCACATCACCATACAACACATCCACCAATCCATTCCCCGATTCCTGTCCAGGATACCACGCGGCGATCACAGCAGTGACATTTTCATTATCAATCCATTTCTCCACATCCACGACCCCAGGGATGTGCATCACGACAACAACGTTCGAAGAGGAGTTGACAGCCGCAGTGATGAGTTCTTCGTGATTGGGGTTCAGGTTGATGTTGGGTCGATCAAAACCTTCTACGGCCCATGAATTGACGAAAACGACGGTAACGTCGGCGCTAGGCAGAAGAGATTGAATGGAGGAATTGACATTGGTATCGACGGTGATAGCAGAGATCTGACACAGCAAGAACATCATCAATCCGACGGTAGATGCATTGGAAATATTAGATATATGAACATTGAAACAATACCTCTGCACCGGTGTCGATGGCTCGAGCTTTGAGAGCATCGACGGGAGTAATTATGTATGGAGCATAAACATAGCCACTTCCTCCTCCCATACTCATTGTTCCATTCTGGTCATTAATCAATTGATCAGAGGGTTACGTCTTGTGCTTGAAAAACAGAACCATACGTACCGAGTTGTCACTCGGACAAGTGCGATAAGCGGTACCTGCGATCGCCTTTATGAGAAACCATCACGGTTGACAAAAGGAGGAGGTTATTCATACCACATGCATTCGTTCCAATCGCATTATCGGTCGCGTCGTTGCCTAGGATTGTGATTATGGAGTGTCATCACTGATTACAGGGAGAACCAAATGGATACGTACCAACAACTGCAATACGTTGAGGATTCTTCAGAGGAAGTCCACCGGTATTCTTCAACAAAGTAGCTCCTTCTGCTCCGATTCGACGAATCAAAGCGGGGGTATTCGAGTCTCGAACATCTCGATAGCCGTCTGGAGCGACGAAGAACGGAGAAGCGCCATTCTACATTGAGGTTATAAGTATCAATCAGCACATTTATATCCAAAAAAGTTCTACAAGAAAGATACACACGAAAACGACTTCTGGAAGTTGAGTTTGGTCTTGACCTAACCAAATCCAAGGGGTAAGAACTCGTGTTGCTGCGTCCGTGATACGATCTTCAGGAACAGTCCCATTCTCGACCAGAGCTACCAAGTTCTCTCCCCACATTTGTCCAAAGATACCGCCGTAGCCGCTACCAGGCATCGCCATGTCGAGACCACCTAGCGCAGAAGCCACGTTATCATGTTGACCTCCCCAATCGGACCTAAAGGAAAAAATTTTCAACATTCGAAAACGACCAATCCAGGTATTACAAAAGAAAAACAAGGCCAATTAACACACATACATAATCGACCCTTGGAACCCAAGTTCCCGTTTCAACAAATGATTCTGGGTATACGCGTTATGACACGCTTGAGTCTGATTGACCTCGTTATACGAGCACATTATATGCGCTACGCCCGCTCTGACAGCTTCAGCGAACGACCACAAGTAAATTTCATGAGTCGTTTTGTCATCGAGGTTCGAGGAGATCGAATGTTGTTCGCCAGCGGGGAAGATAGAATAAGGCTCGGTGCGGTTGAACTGGTTTCGGAAGGTTTCTTGTTCGTAGGCGATGTACTGGTAGAATGCGTTGTTAGTTCTGAAGAGTGATAGTGATGATGGTGAGTTTTGAAGAGAGATAAGTTAAACGCACGTGTTTAGCAGTAGCGGCGATCCCTGCGTCTTGCAGACCCTTTACGGAGAGATAGCTGGCGACGCCAGTGGCATAAGGCTAGTTGGACGAAGCGACACTGAGGCTTAGGACAACGGTTTTAGGAATATCTTAGAGGGCTTACATCCGCGTACCAGCTAGATTGAATAACAAAGTTAGAAAGTTAGCGTAAGGAATAAATATCGTAAATGCTCACCCTTCCCAGTTACGACTCATTCTGATATTTTAAATTTTTAATCAGAGCTGGATGAGAAAATAAACTGCCAACATACCTCGGCGCACGGCCAAGAGGACCACCGGTGACGGGCGCCAAAGCAATGTGGACGCCTTGGTCATAAAATTCCTTCAGAGAATTCGAAGAAAGATGAACGTTTGTCACGAGGAATCCCAAGCGAAGGACATACTTTGCCCATGACATAAGATCGCATATAAATCAATTCTTCGTCCCAAGTAGCTGCAGTCGCGTGTCCAGCTGGGAATTGACTGACACCGTGGACTGGACGAGGACCAGCAGGACCATCTTCTAGACCTGTTAATCAAAGAATTTCTGGTCAACGTGATCTCTTCCAGGTGATGATCGAAGATGACACGTACAAAAAGAGTTGATGCCGAGGCGAGGAACACCGCCCAGATTCCCGACACATCTTCCAGGAACCCCACTAGTCATGTTTACCTTCTCTTCAAGGGTCATGTTCGCGACCAAGGCAGATGCCTTCGCAAACGCGTCAGCCCATGATTTGCCTCCCGTAAGTTCAGCTATGGAAAAATGGAGTAAGAAAAGATTAACTCATAGTCGGGACTGAACGAGAATTGCAGGGTTTGACGTACGTGGTGGCCACCTCGTCGCGTTTCCACTATCCAAACTGGCGATATCGAGCCAGTCCGCGAGTGCGGGTGAGTTGAGGGCAACGACCGTGATTAACGAGAGAAGTACATCCAACTTCATTTTGTGAATGTGAGGAGGACGAACACCGTAGTCCCGGGGTTTTCAACTCAAGTTTATAAGGCTCTAGGCAGACGTTAATCGAGGCCCGTTGTACCGGTTGGCCGTGGGGTCGGATATTTTTTTCCTGAAATAATTGATTTCGTGGACTTCGGCGTTCGCGATACTTCTGATACGTTTGGAAAGGTTTCGACTCAGATACCCTCTTTTAGGATCTACTTACCTGTGAGCTTTGATGGATCCGATGGCTATAGCTTCAAAAAATGTAAGCGAACAGTTGAACTCAGTTAGCCTCATCCTCGATTTCCAAGTCAAAAAGCTTTGCGATCAGGAACTGACGATGCGGCAATTCGGGACGTCCCGAATTCTCTGGGGAGGACGGTTGCTTGGCATATGGTAAGAGAGAAACGCCGTCGATCTAGTATATCCATCACCACAGACATCCAGAATTCTATGTGATGATGAACGATGGAATTCATTTGACTGTAGAGGAATGAACAGCCTGAGATAGATAAAAGATATGCGTATACCACTGGATGGACTTGGATTCCAAGGAAGACTTGAAAACGTGAGTAATGACATCACTATCGGATACTTCCATATTGTTCCGAGTTAACTTCCGGTGGATTTACCGGTATTTTGTAATTTCCAATCGAGATTAACTTTTTCTCCCCACAAATCCGATTTGTGGGGAGAGAAGGCTTGACTAAATCACATGCGTATTGATGTCCGACGCAAAGTTCAAGCTTTGAAGTACTGTGACAGTGGGCAGGACTCACTAAGGGAAGATAGTCACTTCTTAAAGTTCCTCCTCGCTACCCATCATTCCATTATGATTCTGGTGACCAATTGATCAGAGTGTCACACCTTGGACTCCGAAAGAATCATATATACCATGTTATCACTGCGATATCCATCCGAGTCCAAAAGTCCTTGTAAGAATTCATCACGAATAGCAAAGGGAAGAAGGTGACTGAGAAATCGTTCATACCGCACGCATTCGTAGGCTTCCAATCGTATTATCGGCCGCGTCGTTGCCTAAAATTGTGATAACAAAAAGGAAAATGTAATCAGTAACTGCGAGAAGAAATGATCAATGGACATGCACCAACGGCTGCAATACGCTGAGGATCAAAGCGGGGGATATTCGAGTCCTGCCAAAATCATCTCGATAGCCGTCTGGACTCTAGAGCGACGGAGTACCCGGGAGAAGCGCGATCCTACATTGAGGTATCAATCAGCATGCTTATATCCAAAAATTTTCACATATCCAAAAAGTTCCACACAAAAAACAACAATATACGCACGAAGACGACTTCTGAAAGTTCAATGTGTCTGGTCTTGACCTAAATAAACCAAGGTATAGAAGTCTGTGTTGTCGTGTATAGTCCCATTCTTTACCAGAGCGATCAAGTTCTGTTTCCACAAAGTTTGTCCGAAAATACCACCCGGAGCTGCTGCTGAGCATCATCATGTCGAGATCGCTGACTAGTGCAGAAGCGCTACCGATGTTATCGTGTTGACCTCCAGTCTCGAGTATCCAGACTGACGATACACCTAAGCACTCAACGTGAGGTGTATGTAGTTGACCTCCCCAATTGGATCTGAAATGTAATATATTTCAACATTCGAACAGTCTTTGCAAGAGGAAACAGTGTATTAGACGGTCTCAGCACATACATAATCAACCCTAGAACTTAAGTTTTTGCTTCAACAAATGAAAATGATTCTGGGTAAGTATACACATTATGACATTGTCGACCTCGTTATACGGGCACATTATATGCGTTACGCCTGGTCTGACAGCTTCAGTGAATGATCACAAGTAAATTTCATGAGTCATCTTTATCATCGAGGAGATCGAACGTTGTTCGCTGGGGAGGAAGACAGAATAAGATCCGGCGTAGGCGATGTACTAGTAGAATGCGCCGTTAGTTCTAAGGACAACATTGAATCAGATTCATTGATAATAAATTTTGGAGAGAGAGAAATCGACACACATGTTTAGCAGTGCCCGTGTCTTGCAAAACCCTTTACGGAGAGATAGCTGTTGACATCAGTAACATAAGGCTAGTGAACGGCGTCACTGAGAGTCTCTAGAATAACAGGGTCTAGGAATATATCCGCGTATCAGCTACATAACCAAAATTACGAGGCCGGATGTTTACCGAAGGTCTTTACAGCCGTTCCTCTAAGTAATGGCAATCCGCTACACACCCGAAATTTTTTGAATGTAGGTGTCAGCTACCATATATGGAGTCACATTTCATCGCGCATGTTGTCGACTCGAATCCGTGTGGGGTTCTGACACTGTAAGGCCGACCATCGGGCCCTCTGAAGAATAAGTATCGCATCACAGCCAAAGTGAACGAACTTTTGGTCGTAATAGTACAGTATCCTTAACCTCCAACTCAATTCAGCAAGATCAGACCGTGATCAACGAAACACCATGCACTGACAGCCAAAAATGGTCAGGTGGGATGTCCGTTACAGCCCGATGCTGCTCAACTATAATTTTAGTAAGGCTCCTGTCCATCCGTGTAGTCAACAGTTGTAAACTGATGACTCAGATGAGACCGGGGGCCGAGCGTGCCGACATGACCCCGGCTAAAAGTGCGGATAAGCATCGTCACTGGCACTACTTACCAGCAAATGAGTACTTACTACTAAGTTAACTCATGCATGAGAACATGCTCAGTCAGCACTAGTTTGTTGTCATCTATGCGTCTTCTGTCGCAACCTGCTCATTCAGCAATATCCTTTGGGCCCGATGACAAACATGTTCTGGAGCAGAAACCTCGTATATTATAAAAGCATAAAAGCTTCGGTCGTCATCTTTCTTCAACCAGTTCTTCCAATCCTCAACTAGTCTGAACTTAAATTCCTTCCATCAAATCGCGATGTCTCAGGAAGCCCTCCTCCTTGAGAGTAAATTCGGTTCCTTCAAAGTCGCCACTTTTCCCCGACCCACATCGGCCTTAGCTGGAGAGATCCTCATTAAAGTCCAAGCAAGCGCTTTGAACCCAATCGACTGGAAGGTTCGGGACTACGGCTGGCTCATATCGGACGACAATTATCCAGCAATCTTAGGTCTAGATATCGCTGGTGATGTGGAGGATGTTGGTGAAGGTGTGGTTGGATTCAGAAAAGGGGATCGTGTATTCTACAACGGCGGATTAAAAAATGAGTACGCCGGATTTCAACAATACAGTCGAGCTCCAGCAGAGATCGTAGCCAAGGTTTATATTTTCATTTCGCTCGCATTAGGTTTAGTAACGGAATCCGATTTGTTGGACAGATCCCTAAGAACCTAACCTACTCTCAAGCATCCAGCATTCCTGTTGGATTTATCTCTGCTGCCTGCGGACTGTATGCAAAAGCGCCGATTGGTTTGGGTCTCAATCCCGCCGTGGATGATGTCGAAAAGAAATTCCAAGGCAAAGCCGTCGTTGTCATTGGAGGAAGCACATCGGTCGGTCAATATGGTGAGGTCTTATCCTTACATCATGACCACTTGGAATACATTCCTGACAATCTCACCAGCCATCCAGTTACTTCGATATCTCGGTTTCTCCACTATAATTGCTTATGCCTCCGCATATCACTCTTCATACCTCAAATCTCTTGGTGCTACCGATTTTATCGATCGAAAGGTCGTTTCATTTTCTAATCTCGATACCGCCGTAAAGAAGATTACCTCCTCTCCAATCGAGATCGTTTATGACGCACTTAGCTCGCCTGACTCTCAACCAGCCGGATACAAGGTACTCACTAATGGTGGTAAAATGGTGATCACGCTTCCAAACGAAATCAAGGATAAGGTCGACGATGACAAGAAGGAGATTCTTCAAGTACATGGGAATGTTCATCCAGAGAGTCACAGGGAGTTTGGTGTAACGCTGTTTGGAAAGCTGTCCAAGCTATTGGAAGACGGAATTATCGTGGTATGTTTTTGGATTCATTACTAAAAATTTCTGTGATGAATGAGGGTTCTGACTTGATGAAATGTAGCCGAACAAAGTTGAGGATCTTCCCAACGGGCTAGAAGCCATCGTCGAGGGGCTCAGAAGATTAAAGAACAATGAAGTTAGTGGAACCAAGTTGGTTTCGCACCCCAATGAAACTGCGTAGGGATCTCTCAATTCAAGCTAGCTCCAAGCAATTCTGTATATATTTTGTTGTATCAATATGACCAAAGATCATTCCTTTTCATGACTCCCAGAAAGAACGATACAAATATATGTATTGATTCGACTAGTAATGAATAATGCATAGTATAGATATTAATCAAGTAGACGAAAGGTGTTTACTTATGCAGGAAAAGAAAAACCATTGATTAATTGGTGTAGTACCTACTACTACCAAGCCTGGGATTATTAAAAGGCCGGAATCATCGTCTTTACATGAGAATCTGAACCTGAGTCCGTCACCGATGTGGTCGTGCTCGGACCGGAAGGCATTGATTTTCCTGGCTCGGTAATACTAACGGTTGATGGGCCCCGGGCACTTGCATTCCACAACCTTCCACAACCCGCCTAGTTCATTGCGCGTTAGCCCACTTTTCTTCATCATAAAGATGTGTTGTTATGGATCATTTGACAACAGTGCCAGACATTCCCTATCAAAGTTGCATGCATCCAAAAGAATTCGTCGCATGTCATTCCGCAATCGTCTTGGTATAGGTAGGTAGGTAAATTGATCTCCCGCCTTTCGTTATTCTACACATCAAAAATCCAAGGTTCCAGATTTTAATTATCGAGAAGCATCATTTCCTCACCTCAGGTTCCAAAATATGCACGCAAGTCCTGTGATCTCCCTTCGATCTCCCTTCAATCTCAAATAATGCCTCTTGTGCTTCTTCTACCTATCACGAGGAGATCGCGTGTTTGTCTTATCCATGGCATTGAACGGAGAAGGATGTCACGGAAGAGCCTCCAGAGCGTTCCCGGCCGTCGAAACTCTATACCTTCTTTGTCATCTCTTCCTAGGTGGTCTTCTTAATTGTTACTAGACAAGTTCTTAGAGACCTCCATTCCTGTCTTTTCAACCGGAAACTAACCTCCCGACGTAAAGCCAGTTGCAGCTACTACTGAATGCTAAGGCTTGAGGCACTGAGGCTCAGTGTCAAGGGCCAGTGGACTGGAAGCAACTATTCATGGCCATTGGCCACGGCACGTGCCTTTCATTTGAAATTCTATATAAGTTTAACCGTTGTTAACGTGCGTCAGGCTGCCTAATGGTGAGATGCATGCAGCATGATGCCAAATTGATGCTACCTCCCCTCATCCCCCCGCCTCGGTTTTATCATACGACAAGTTTAGCAACTGGCACTGAAAGGCATGATGGTAAAGATGGACTGGAAAGAGATCAGTCCCCTTATGCTTTACCTGGAAATGGATGAAAGCAGCTCAAGGGGCACCAACATCAGCATTATGGAGAAAGGGCTCTAAGTCGACAGTCACCATAGACCAGCAAAAGTCTATAGTTCGACTGAGCCTTCGAAGACCCAAACCGTAGGTTAAAACCATAGCTGAAAGAAGCTGCTATGGTTTCGTTTTTAGGTTAGCGCCGCTACTCTTAGTCTCTAGGATTATGCGGTGGGCGCTACCGTGGCCGACCGTGAAAACTTACACTCCATCGTCGAGACCTTGTCTTATCCAGCATTCAACCTCCCTAGAGCTTTTCACTGTTGCGAATGTGTCCGACTAGTCAAACACATCTACAACGCGGTCCTCTTAACCACTGTAAACTCCTTCCTCGATAATGCTGTGAGGGTAGCCTAGACTATGCCCCCAATCACCTTCATCTAAATAAACCAAGTCATCTGACTGCGGCACCATGAACTACAGGATAAAATAAAGGTTTACACCCACAGAATAGTTATTTATAAGTGTTTTGCTCCTATAAATGGGTGACTTACCTACACCAACTTTGGCTGGATAGTAAATTCATTAGCGAGATAATCGTACAACCGAACTAAAATCGTCAGATAACGAGTGCCACTGTTTTTCCTTGGTCCTCCCCTGCTTCAGCTGAGCCTACAAGAAGAAATACGAAAATAATTGATGACTTTTACTGAAGGGAGTTTAATTCGCATGAACGGACTATGACTGGCAGCAACTGCGAAGACAACCTCAGAGACATCACGATCATGATGATGATCATCTCCTCAGCCTCCTACTGTTCAGAGCCCTCCGCGAACATCAACTCGAAACTGGCTATAAGAACTGTTGACCGTGTCTAACATAAGATGATCCAACCCTTCAACTACTAGGACGCTGACGGTTACGAGCCTTTCACCCTGATAGTCTCCACTGTCATAAAGGTGAGCGATCACGCTGATCAAATTTACAAGACATTTATATCCTTCATAAAAGTAACAGTTACATAAAAGTGAAGTGGCCTGTGAAGTGATGAATGGGTCTGGAGCCCCGTAAATGCCTCTAACATGGCCATAAAAAACTTCACAGTTAACGAACACCTGACTCCTTCAACCAAAGGCCTGGGAGGTGTAGTAAATCTCGCTACCTCCACTGGTTGCAAAGAGGACATGGAGCTCAGGTTCATCGGCAGCGACCTTGAGGTTGTCACTGAACTAACCCACCATGATAGGCCTTTCGTACACATGCGTTCGACTGACTATAATTTTGGGGTCTTTACTTGCACCTCTATTTCTTACTGTACGACCTTTTCTTCCAAAAATCTCCTCTTTTCCAACAGTTGATAGTGGTCACATCATCTGAACTCTCCTCTCCCCCTCAAAAATGTTCATTGTGAGTCCAATACATATTTCTAACTGAAGCGGGATACACAAAAGAGACACTACTAGTAGTTATACGGTGCCATTGGGGAACGTGTATACGTAGTAAGGATCCAACTACGTTACTCTCGCTGACCCTAGTCGACTCATCATCAACTAGTAGTGTAAAGTACTAACTTCACTAGTCACCTTTCTGCTATAGTTTACTACGGTATACCCGAAGCCCCGAAATATCCTCTAAAACCTAACTTTCCTGTGGGAGTCACTCGAGTCAGTAAAAACTATTGTGTGACCCAGTTAAAGAAGTCGCCACCTCCTCTGTCTCTAACTGTTACGCCCATGTCCCAAAACGTTAAAGCCAACACATTGCGAGCTTTTTTGAATACAAACGGCCTTAACTAACGCTCCCTCCTATGTACTTTAAAGGTCGAGCTCACCCAGCGACTACACCAACAGGACAAACCTAGTCTTCGAAGGCTGAAGAAGCCGGGCCAACTCCTCCATGAACAGTGCTAACGCCATCACCGGGTCAACTAAATGTCAACGTAGATATATTGATCAACATAACTATTTAAAATTGCTTCATACATAGATATCAATGGATGACAGGGAAAAGCTGCAAACTTACTTCCTTAGTCCAAGCTCACGACGCACACCTCTTCTACGCTCTGGCATATCAGAGCATGGGTCGGTATCTATCGTCCGGGCGAGCCTGTTCAAACTTTTAGTTTTGACCCATTGACGCTCGTCAAACTAAAAGTTTGAGGCGGCCTGAACAGGCTCACCCGCTCGCTATGATCCGCCTACCCATGCTCTGATCTCTGGCCTATTTATACGGTTGGAATACAGGCTCACTCTTAAAAATTACAGTAAACCGGAAAATTGGTACTACCCTCCGTACCGAAACTGCATCGGTGCAGGACGCTTGAGCTCAAACCATTCCTGCTCAAGATACATTTGAGGTCGGAGCATTGTACTAATCATGACGACCTTGGGTATGCCTAGACCAGGAAACTAAAGACTAGTATCAAGAGAAGAAATAAAGTTGTGCTCTAGTCCAGATGCTCATGGAAGATACGTGTGATGGAGACCAGTGGATACGGTACTGGTGCGTCGACGCCCGTATATCCTTAAATTCTACGTACAGTTCTACGCGAGTTCTACGTGTACTCTACGTGTACTCTACGTAAATTCTACGTGAGTTCTACGTAAGGACTGTATAGGGTGGTCATAAGAATAGTGTAACTACCAATAATCGGTACCAAGGATGGGATATGGTTACATTTTTTACTAAGATCTCTTTGAACGTTTTACTCAGGCAGCCTATTTTCATATTAGGTACACAAAAGGTAAAAGTTGATACAAAACCACATTTATGATACTTAAATTATAGCTTTATTAATGTATATGTAATAAACTGACAGGAGACATGGTTTAAAGTCTAAAAAACTGGCACGGCAACTCAACCAAACCTTCCACTTTTAGGCCGGCGAGTTACGTAAGTGGTTTTCGTTATTTCATTGACTTGGTTCCGGGTGACTCACTGGTTTCGGTGCCGGATAAAGTTTCCCTGTTTTCTCTTTCTACTTGAACTTTCTCAAATAACTCTCTATAAAGACTTATTGAAACACATATATTGTTTTTTCATCAAACTTAAACAGTTACGTAACCTTAACATAATTTCTACACGGTATTACCTGACTTCTACGTTAACTCTACACGTGAATTGTACGAAAATTATACGGAAGTCTACGAAAACTCTACGAAAACTCTACGAAAACTCTACGAAAGTTCCACACAGTTCCACGTAGATCTTATAAGGTTTTATACTACTTTGGAAACGTTTTGTGTAGGTTCTGTGAGTTTACAACTCTAACTACTATCACTTCATAAAGTTCGTCATTTTTTATAATTGCATTGTGTAATACTACCTATTAGTTCTTCCACTGGTATAGAGACCTGTATAGTTATATGTAGTCTGATGACTTCATAAAACACATAGTGGTCTTAACTATTACCGAAATCTTTGTGTGAGCGGTAAGTAATAAAACAGGATATAAGAGTTATCTAGGGAAATGATATCAAGTTTATTAAAGTTCTGTTGGGTTTTGGAACATCGTTACATGGTAAAACTATACCCAACGCTGGACATTTGTTTCAAAAGTGAGTTATCAAATCGGATCCTGTCACACTGTTCTCTTAAAAATTATTTAAATAACTTTTGAATGGTAAAAGTCTCTAAAAGTCATGTTATTAAACGTAGTACTGTCACACTAGTGCCGCTGAGCAACAATAAGAGTTTCCCGGGTACTGGGTACTCGTAACAACTCTTTAGCATGTCATAATTATTGCCACAATGTGTCGGTGTTGTTTCGACTACGTAAAACGTGTCGGTGTAGCTTAAATTCTACGTAAATTCTACGCATATTTTACGTAGTTCTACGCGTAGAATTGTGATTTTTTTTGGTCCTGCGGGGCGTCGACGGTGGCTCAGGGAGAGATCTAGCTGAGTCTGTGTGCCTAGCGTAATACTACTAGATACCATTATGAGGTTGTTCTGGGTCGGTAGCATGT
>ML179738.1:5484-25308 GCA_004369135.1 Dendrothele bispora CBS 962.96 | reverse complement strand
ATATCGGTAGTCACCGACATCAGTCCCAAGTCAATATCGAAGGTTTTTACAATCTCGAGACTAGCATAGGCCATAATAACATTGAATCAATAATAATCCGAAGTCATTTCACCATATCTAGCTTTAGTAGCTATATCGCACTTTGACTGACAGCTCAGGGCTCACTACAGTCCTTATATTCCCCTTAAAAGATACAATATCGGCACTCGTAGTTGCAATATTGATACTTAAAATGCGAGAATTTTCGCACGGCGTATTAGCGGGTACAACGGTACAGTTAGACACAATCTGTGTGACATCACGTGCATTCCCATAAGCATCCTGCATAAACGAAGTATGAGAATGGTTGGTGGAATGTTGTCATGGTAGAGTCGGCTTCAGTACTGCTCTCTCTCAACAGCCCGGTAGGTGATGTGGAATTCAGATCTCCTAGGTGGTTCCGCCACCTGGCATGGGGTTTTCGAAGTTATATTACACAACTTCTACGTTCGTGTGTTACCACTGAATTAACAGAGTTGTACACTTGTGCTTATGTCTTATAATGACAAATCAGCAGCAAACGGTCTTTTACACGGTGTTTGATCCACATGAAAGGATGCACACAAAGAAACATCAAGCATAGTGCCAATGTCTCAGTAGTGTCCCAATCAACTACCCATCTTGCCAGATGGTGTGAATCGAAGTTTCACAATCCACTTTTAACCATCTTTTCAGTATGGTGTGAATTGCTACCATTTGCCCCTATGGCCCAGGGTTGCCTTGTCAGGCAACGGATAAAACATGACGTTTCCAACACAACCTAAATAGAATATAAAAGAAAGAAGCCACCCAGAATACCAAAGGTGTTGGGGGCGTTAATCTGCTGTGTGGGACTAGACAACACCAAAAACAAACACCACAAAAGGAGTCTGTATAGGTATACAATCTAGCAAGTTTTGTATGCGAGTTGAAAGGACAGAACCCTTCAAGGTCTTTGTAGTGATATAGGTAGTATGTAAGTTCAAAGTTTCGAGTGTGGGGATGTGGGTTCTAATATAGGCAGTCAATAGGTCAATGGTTCAAGTTCAAGGCAACACAATATGGGTCAAACAATGGTCAAATAACAAGATCACAATGGCAAAGTTCAAATTACAAAACAAGTCAATCAAAGGTCAAATAACACAATTTGTTCAATCAATATAGGGTGCTGAACCCGAAGGTAACAGACTTTGAATGCAATTTTAAGGTTTAGACGTTCTTGGAACTACAACTGGTATGGTCAAGCCGGATCCTTTATATCCGTAGAGAGACCTATATCACAGCCGCGTTGTCCACAGTACTAATCTGCCTTTTCTACGCCAATCCTGAACCCTATTTATACTACTGTAAATAAGAAACTATTAAACTTGAGAGTCCGACAAAATATAATAAAAGAAACTATTTAAATGTCCTTGTCCATGCGCTAGTACCAAAACTGGGTATAGTCCTACTCGATATAGTACTTGATCCGTGTATAATACTACATTGTTTCAGAATCTTCGCTTTCTACGTTGTAGTCGATCTCACTCGATCGCAACCGTTCAACCATTCTTCACATTTGATTCTTTGGGTCACGATATCGGAACTTACGGTCGCCCGTTCTACAGCTTTGCGTCCAAGTTATGATATTCTCGATCTCTGCAGTGTATCAGTAAGACGTCGATCCATTCTAGACTTCCAATATCTACAGCTTTTACCCCTCGATCAAGGTGGCAACTCCGTTGTACCCTTTCTGTCGTCAATCATTGCCAATCTAATGGATGTTTTACATGGGTAGGCGGTCATTATTAGTGTATAGCACGGGTTGGACGGGTCCACACGGGTTACGGGTAGGGGTCTGGGTACAGATTTTTAAACCTGAGTCAACCCGTACCCGTACACTGAACCCGTACGCCATACAGGCAATTTTCTTAAAACGGAAAGGTTGCCGCTCCATTAGGCTACTGCTATTTAACCTCAAATTCACGAGTTGTGGCTTGAGTAACTGTATAGCTGGCGGACTTCTAAATTCTAAAGTTATCCACAGAACCCAGCTACGACAAAAATCTACGCTGCACAATGCCACCAAAAACAGCTCCTATACCTGCTTCTTCTACTGGCAATGCCCCTAAACGCAAACGAACCGAGACCGCCGATGCGACTGAAGGTAAACAAAAGAAACCGAGACGATCGGATTAGGACAAATCAAAAAAGCCGAAAGCCAATCTCACGACTCAGAAAATGGCCGCTTCTGGGAAATCTGGGAAGAAACCTCAAGGAAGGCGGGCAGCGACTGTGCTTACGGAGGAGGAGGATGAAGAATCACATGCTGAGTCGGGGGTTGACGAGATTGTAGAGATTAACCGTGATGGAAAGGAAAGGTCTAGGCGTGCCGTTTCCAAGAGAGCGAAAACAGTCAAGGCTGCTCGGGTGTCCGATGAGGTTGAAGATGATCAGCTCCCACCCCTGGAGGATGTAATGGACTCTGACACGGAAGATGAAGATGTAGAGGATGCTGATGACGAGGAGAATGAGAAAACTGCTTCTATGTTGCAGGAAGAAGCGGATGAAAAGGAACTCGGTAAGTGACATATGATATATCTGAGTGCAGAGAACTAACCTATACCCACAGCTGAATTAAAGGCGAGATGGACCAGGCCTATTTACGCATTTTTTGACCCGGAGCCAACTATGGAGTACCGGAAGGATGGCCGAAAGTGTGTTGTTTTCCGGTGTTCTGCCAAAGCATGCAAGAACCGCGAAGTTGTCCGTTATCTTGATACTGGAGATTCTGCATCTACTGGGAATATGCGAAAGCATGTGAAGAGTTGTTGGGGCGAGGAGATACTTGCCGAAGCTGACAATGCAAAAGACGCGAATGAGGCCAGAAAGCTAACAAGTGGCTACAAGAAAAGCGGATCGATCTCAGTAGCGTTTAAAAAGGGAAATGAGAAGGTAACATACTCATATCGTCAACATACTAAAACCGAGACTCGGTATGACTTTCACTCTGTCCACTTCCTATTTATTGACTAATTAAACCAGGGTCGAGATTGTCAGATGGGTATCAGAGAGTATGCGGCCGTTTAGTATTGTGAAAGACCGAGGCTTTGAGTGTTTGATGAAGACTGGACGCCCACACTACTATTTGCCCCATCCAACGACTGTTGCTCGAGACGTAAAGGAAGTTTTCGCCAAAACTCGGAGGCGGGTCGCTGAAATGCTTCAGGTCAGTCCCTGTAATGTCTTATGTAGTCAGCCATGTATTGATACATTGTCTCAGAGATCTGTAAGCAGTATAAACTGCTGCATCGACACTTGGACCTCACCAAATCATAAGTCGTATGCAGCGGTTACAGTTCACTTTGAACACGAGGGGAAGCTAATGAGTATGTTACTGGATTTTATGGAGGTCGCCGAGGTATGTCACATGCTCAGTATATATCTGAAGCCCGTTAATGATTGAAACTATAGTCTCACTCTGGTGAAAATTTGGCAAAAGCTTTCGGTGACATGTTAGCTGAATTTGGTATTGACCATAAACTCCTGAGCATTACCTGTGATAATGCGAGTAATAACGACAAGATGATGGAGTCTTTGGAGGAACGCCTGGAGGATTGGGCTGGTCGTGCATGTCATACCTGTTGTTTCGCTCATATTATAAACCTCGTCGCAAAAAGTCTCCTCAAGCTCTTCGATGTTACAAAGAAAAAAGTGGCGGATGCGACTAAGGAAGCACAAGATGCAATAGCCGAGCTTCGAGACGACTTGGAGGACGATGATGACATGACGGAGTTCGAGCAGCTGGCTGAAAATATGGATTTGGAGGAGCTTGTAACGCAGCTGAGGGATGAAAATTCGGACGAGGTGGATGATTTAGATGACCTAATTGATGAGCTCGAGCAGATGGGCGAAGAGGAACAGAAGGAAGTGGAAAAACGGCTTACACCAGTCAAAGTGGTACTTGTCAAGGTATGGATGGAACGGCTTACTATCGCCCAATGCTAATTTTTTTTTGGTAAAATACAGCTTCGTAAAATTGCCTTCAAAATCATTAACTCGCCCACACTCCTGCTTCCGGCTTGGAAATCCGTCCTTCAAGAGCTGGATGAGGTTGAGAAGTTGATGCCTCGTGATGTATCAACCCGCTGGAATTCGACGTATAATATGTGCAGCTTTGCTGAAGAGTATCGACAGCCTATTGACCAGATGACAGCTAGATGAGAGAATGGCCTTCAAGTGTTTGAGCTGACCACGAAAGAGTGGAATATTGTGTGCCAGCTCATCACCGTGTTGAAGGTATGGCTGCGCATTGCTGACTAATATACCTGTGTCCTGACTGTCGTGCTAGGTCCTCAAAGACGCTACAGAGTTTTTCTCTCGTGATGACACTCCCAACCTTGCCATGGTCATTCCCGCTATGGACAAGATTGATAGTGACTTCTCCAACTTCATCAAAGACAAGACTCTAGACCCTGCAATCCGTGCAGCAATTACTATCGCAAGCGGCAAAGAAAACACTCAATCGCTATTATGACAAGACAGATCATACTGAAGTCTATCGCTTCGCAATGAGTAAGTGAATTTTAGGCTCCTGAGTAGTACATTCTGACCATTCTCGTAGTTCTTCACCCTCGGCATAAGCTCAATTACTTCAAGACTGCGGGCTGGAAGCAAGAGTGGATTGACAACGCCAGAGAGATATGCCGGCTTGAGTTTGAACGTAAGTACAGGGACAATTTTGAGCCAGAAATAGAGGAACTCAGCTCGGTTGAGGAACCGAATATTCAGAAGTCAAAGGTACACAGACAATTTATCTCGATACTCGTGTAGAGTGATAGCTTACATTTTTTGCTGAAACAGAACCAATTTGATGATCTTCCTGCCCTAGCACCTCCGAAAATCAAAGACCTACGTGATGAGTTTGACTGTTATTTGAGTACCGACCCCGAAGCTGTCAAGGATGTAATTCAGTGGTGGACCCAGAGGAAGAACGAGTTTCCATGCTTATCAAGAATGGCATTAGATTACCTCTCAATACCTGGTGCGTAACTCGAATTATTGTTATGTGTCGTTACTCTTTGAACTCTTTGAGACTAAAAGCTTTTTTTAGCGACATCTGTAGCCGTTGAACGTGTTTTTAGCAAAGGCCGGATTCTAATTTCTCATATACGCAACCGTCTCTCAGCACAAACCTCCCGCAGCCTTTTATGCCTGGGGTCATGGTCAAAGCTTGGCTTGATACATGATGATGACTTGCGTAGAACAGCTACACTTCCTGAAGTAGACCCTAAGCTTGGTGATGAGGATGGAGATATAGAGATGTCGGAAGGTTGGGATGCTATTTAGTATATTAGACTGAAAACAATGTGTACTTTTTGAACTTCATATGATATTGTAGCTAGCAGTTAGTATAATATTAGTATTTCTTGGACTATCGTAGGTTGTATGCTTACGGGTTACCCGCCAGACCCTATACCCGTGTATATACCCGCTTAACCTGCTCAGCACCCGTACCCGTATGTTGGGTATGGGTTTTGATGGGGTACGGGTACGGGTCAACTGGAAAGTACCCCGGGTTTACCCGTGCTGTTCACTAGTCATTATACACCTCCACAATCGGTCCTTCTAGATTTCCATCGATCACTATTTGCATGGTTACTCCTAGCCCAGACGTAGTCTGTGATCAGTAAGTAGATCGTTATGTGGCGCGCTTTGTGGGAACTCGGCATCAAGCCGAAGGTTCGATTCCCGTTCGTAACATTTCCCCTTCCCTTAGGATCGTGACAATATATACAAGTCGAGCGTCCGATATGCTGTTCCTTCCAATATCGGTAGTCACCGACATCAGTCCCAAGTCATTATCGAAGGTTTTTACAATCTCGAGACTAGCATAGGCCATAATAACTTTGAATCAATAATAATCCGAAGTCATTTCACCATATCTAGCTTTAGTTAAGTTTAGTAGCTATATCGCACTTTGACTGACAGCTCAGGGCTCACTACAGTCCTTATAGTCCCCTTATAAGATACAATATCGGCACTCGTAGTCGCAATATTGATACTTAAAATGCGAGAATTTTCGCACGGCATATTAGCGTAACACAGTCTTATTCAAATGTTACAAACTAAACCTGCTACTCACTTTATTGGGGTAAACTTGTTAACACAAAGGATAATCAAGAAGAAGAGGGTTTTGGTTGAGAGGTGGAGATAAAGCTTAGGTGAGTGCTTGTAGGCAAGTAGTCTGAGTATCAACGAGGGTGAATAAGACTGAGGTCTACTCCTCAGTAAGTACCTACTTATATACACTTGAGCATCTACTATTTAGAAAAGTGTGACCTGTTCTCGGTCACAACCTACTAATGCATGTGTTAATCTAAGTGACCAATAGCATAAAGACCTTTAGGTCGTGTGTGGGAATATGTAGTATCGGATATACAGTACTTATGTCTAGAACATAATCTGGATCCTGGACTAAGGTAAATATGATAGAGCCAAGGTAAACCGAGGTAGAACTATATGTTATCCAAGGTAAATATATGTGGCCCGAGGTTGGTTCTAGAGTGATCGTATGATTGTAGAGATGAAAATGTGGCTACTGTAAGTATGTGAATATGTACACTACTTGTGAGGCTGATAGTAAATAAAAGTAAATAACCCCTATTTCTATATGTTTTGTGACACAATGTCCATGGGTTTATATATAATAGACAGTTTGCGAGACACACACTGTGTGTGATTTTTGTTGCATAAAACCAGGGTTGTTATGACCGGGTCAGGACAACTCGACTATTGACCGTGCCACGTGGTTGCAAGTCAAGGTCTGGTGAGGTCCAATGGAGTCAAGCAAGGGTCAAGCGATGGTCAAGCGAGTTCAACAAAGAAACGTAGCTACATCTGTACACGCACTGTATCTCTATCTTCATGGCTCCTAAGCTCTCTCCTGTCTGGGAGCATATACACAAAGGCCCCAACAAATACAAGAACAACAAATACCATAATCAGTCTTGGTGTAAGTACTGTATCGCACAAGCAGTACAATTGCGCGTCAATGGTTATAACGAACGGGCTTCGGCTGGAGAAATAAGAGAGGTACCAACTTTTTCAGAGGTGTCTACAGAAGGTATGTGCCTTATTGCCTTATTAATAGACAACGGACATGTTCTTGAACTGACGGAAATTGGTTTAGTACATGAAACACTTGAGAGAAGTGGAGATGCTGAAGCAGTCGACTTTGGGTCATCAGTCAAGGTCCAAACGTTGCAGGGACAGCCCGAAAAACTGTGGAAACACCTCCGGAACTGCATGAATGCTCCGCTAAATGTCCAACAAGTAGCAGGTGCCGATTTGGATAGCAGGAAGAAAGGCTCGTCATCGCACTCACAGGGCACTGTGAATACCTTTGTATCCCCAACTCCATCCGTTGTTCCATCTCCCGGCATCTTTACACATGCCCCATTACCCAATGCAGCTGCAACTCCTCCAGATCACCCTGCCCTCCGTATGCCTATCCCGCAGTACCCTAATACATCGGGATTCGTGTGAGTTTGCTTGACCCCGTCTTGACCGGCTTTATTCGGCTTGTTCAAGCTAAAAAAAGCGACAAAAGCCTGTCAAGCGACAAGCCGGACCAGACTGGTGGTTTAACGTCACAAGACCGATTTATTTAAATTAAATTGAATACAAAATGAATAATTTGAATAGAATTTCAATACATTTGAATATATATTTCTATTAACTTGTCGAACTTGTTGGCTTACAGCTTAGGAGCAAGCCGAAAAGCCGGTCAATCCAGCCCTGTAAATGACCTCATTCTCTGATGTAATCCGGACTTGCTAAACATCCCATTCCTTGCCAACCCAAGTCCAGGTCCAAGTCAAGTTTCGAGTCCGAATCCAATCTCAGCTCCAAACCAAGCCTTCCTGCGACCATATCCTGCTCCTCTCCCTCAATACATCCCAATTCCCCAGGCTCCGGCAGCTGTACCATTCTATGGTGAAACTGTACCTCGGCAACCCTTCCCGAGCAGTGTTCAGGCTGAGTTCCATGCAGATCTTTGTTGTCTGCTCGTCTCGGGTTTAGTTTCGTGGAGGGCAGTCGAAATCCCATATTGGAAGTTTTTTTGGGCGAAATGGGTTCCAGGCGTCACTCTGCTGTCTCGACAGAAATTGTCAGGTGAAATATTGGATACACAGGTCGAAAAAGCATACAGTAGTATGTGCCAGCACACATCTGGGCTATATGGTACGGGACAGTGTGATGGTTGGAAGAACGTAGCTAAGAGTAGCCTCATCACGAGCATGGTCAACACCGAGTATAATGTAAGCGTCTGTCAATTGGTGTCCGTTATTTTTGTGGAACTCACTTGAAATGAATACTTAGCCCTTTCTTCTCGGCGTTGAAGACGTGTCATCCAAACCTAAAACTGCGCAAACGCTTCTGGAGATTGTCGTGTGTGAGATGAAGGAAATACAGGATGTGTTTAAGGTTATTCTCGTGGCATGGTGCACAGATGCTAGTGGAGAATCTGCCAAGATGCGGAGAGATCTTTGTAAAAAGTTTCCTTCGATTGTTGGGCCCACCAAATCAATTTGGTGGTTGGTGACGTGTTGAAGATAAAGATACCTCTCATCCGTGTTGTCGATAGAGCGCTTGAGCTAATCAAGTGGTTTAATAACCACAGTATCACTCTTGGCTTATTCAAGGCTGAGCAGCTCACCTTCCGAACAACATTTCTGGTTCTTATTCTTCCCGTTCTCACCCACTGGACATCACACTTCTTATCATTGGATAGACTATGTGAACTGGAGACTGCATTTGTACGCTTAGTCGCATCACCAGAGACACGGAAGCGGCTTTCTCTTTGTGCAGGCCCAAAAGCAGAAGCCAAAAGGAAAGCACAGGAGATCATTGAATTGATCAGAGACCGGAACTTTTGGAAGGATGTTGAAAGGTATGATCTCACCGAGTCCTTGATTATCTGTCATTAACAATATCTTCCAGTGTACGAGATCTACTCCGTCCATTTGCAATTGCTGTCAACGCTCTACAGGCTGATAATTGCCGCCTCGATACAGTACTTTTCACACTGGCCAAACTTTATCATATTCATAGCCAATCAAACTCAACTGTCAGCAGTCAAGTTTGCCGAGCTATACTCACAAGTCTTGACAAGCGCTGGAAAAAAGCGGACCGTGATGTCTTCATCTTGGCGGTTGTATTCAACCCATACATTCAAGTGAAGGCATTTAACCCCCGGAATATACTTTCCACCCCTGCGGGACTGTGGAACCTGGTACGACAGACTTTTAAACGATTCTCGAAGGGCGAAGACGCCAATGCGGAGTTCCGGGAACACTTCACGGCATATCTACAAAATACTGGTCAATGGAGTGATGAAGGGATGAGTCTCAAAATACATCGTGAAAATGCCGAAAAACGAGTAAGTTTTCACCTCTATTTTTAAGATTCTCAAACTAAGTTTTGTTATGCAGAATGGCTACGTTAATTTGGTCCATGTATGGCGTGAATTTGAGCTGGAGGACAATGTCTCCCGAACCAGCAATGGAGCTAATGGCATGGTCCGGTAAAACGCAGTGGAATCTCGCTATGAAGACACTAGCAGCTATGGGCGCAAAAACACACACACAACCACACAACACAAACAACACAAAGGCTAGTTATGTCAAGCAAGTTAAACCAACGTATGTTTAGTTCGGGGGGGGTTCGGAG
This sequence comes from Dendrothele bispora CBS 962.96, assembly GCA_004369135.1. NCBI lineage: Eukaryota > Fungi > Basidiomycota > Agaricomycetes > Agaricales > Dendrothele > Dendrothele bispora. Next base: position 15,576 of record ML179738.1, on the reverse strand, counting down.
ATAGGATCCTTTATCAAGTAACTTTAGAGTGTACTGACAAGGTAGAGTATATAGAAATAAACTCTGATTCCTTTGAAACAGATTGATTCTTCAACTAGATCACAAAGTCTGATTTTAAATAAAATCCGACACTGCTTAAAATAGGTTCTCAAGAACGCAACACTTTGTTTATCAAACGAATTTTATTTGTGTTTAACTCTACAACACTCAGGGAAGTAGGATAAACGGAAAATTGCAATACTATGCACACGGGCACTAGGAGGTATGCGGAAAATTATAGTCTCGGTAGACTCAGAGATCTCAACTGCAAAGTGCTGTCACTAAGCCGACCGCCAAGAAACTCTAGTTTTGAAAAGCCCAGCCACCAGCAACGCTCTGCTGATTCGGAAAACTGTACTTTTCACCCTTACTAGTCAAGTCACTGTAGACAAGAACTAGGCAAAAGTATGAGAAAATGAAACTTAATTAAGTGCAATCACAACACTGAGCCTAATACACAAGACGGAGATTAAATCTGACTTTGCAATACCGTGGACGTTTATACTGCTATCAACTGTAGACCACAGTGTCCCCGAGCGCTGTCACACTTAAATCGTGCTATCTGGCGAGTAATCTGAATTTCTGGTATATACATACAGGCCGTTTTATACTACGAGGAGAGAGATAGTCACAAGAAAAATACAGAAACAGTAGACAGTAGAGAGATCGAGAGATATACATTTTTCTTTTACTTTATATGGTAATTTGGGAGGCAAAACAAAAAATAAAACTAAAGTCCGATTTTAACATATGTGCGTTCAAGTCCATATTCGTATGTAAAATATTAGGTTAAGTTGAATCAACCTTTTGGATCGGATTTTGCTATGTGTCGGTGTTGATCCGGCCCTGGCTATCCGCTACTATCGGATGACTCCACCCATGATAAAGCACCATTTTTCCGTGCATCCGGTATGACTCCATTGGATCACTTCAAAATCAGTTCTTATGATTGGCTAGTTGATGCCTCCACGCATCCGTTTTCTACGTGTCTATCTTTTCCTCCTACGTGTCCAGTGTTTATCAGCCACGGAAGCAAAATTACTGCTCCTGTTCCTGTCAGATTTTACTGTATCCGCTAGCAGCACTTCCCGTGAATGCCTTTAGTTACCAATTAGACCTAGACGTCGGTCCAGTCAGACGGCAATAGCTATCCGTCAATCCGTTATGTCTGATTTAAGCCTATAAGCTCTTTCTCGCTAAGTCCAATATTGGACCTTGTAGCCGACAAGCCCGACGTTCAAGTTTTTCCTTCTTCCCTTGGATATAACTAGACTTATCCTATAGCTAGTAAGATCTGACCGTATCTTAATAGACTTTGTGCAACATATTATCAAACAGATGCATACCCGTCAACATAGGACACAGTAGCTTGATAGACTTGTTAATCCTACCGCAGCCACAATTCCCTGGTTGAATAAGCACGACTTGAGTAAGGTCAGATTTTATCTGTGCACCTTTATAGGACCTTCATTACTTAGTAAATATACCAAGCTCCAGTACATATAGCTCTAGTTTTTGGTCAACAGCTTGGGAACAGCTATAACCCTCAGTTTCCCTCAGTATCCAGGCTCAAAACTATGTTATTAACATAATTAATATCGGATTCCGAGCCTAGAACCGCAAAAATGGCTCGTCACCGGATGGCCATGCGTGTCTTGAGCATGGTCCCTAATTCTGCTCCAACAGAACGCATTTTTAGCCGTTTTGGTAGTATTCACACCAAAATTCGGAATCGTCTAGGCGCACAAAAAGTTCACAAGATGACTATCCTTGGCACGCAGATCGAACGGACTTATGGTAGTGCTTCCCATCATCAAAAGCGGAACTTTGGCAATGATCCAATAACATCTTCAATTCCCCCCACTGAACAGACTTCCGGAGTGGTACAACCAGAGGAAGGGGAGAATGAGATAGAATGAGGGCTGCGAGAGCTTGAATTGGAGGTTGAGGAGGAGGAAGAATCCCCGGATACTGGTGCCAACATTGCTGAGGCTGCCCAGACCAACGGTACAGATTTGATTCCGACATTTGATGAAATTACCCAACAAATCATGGTTGATCATAATGACAGCCTTGATGGTCATGATTTGGACACTGAAGACAACGATGTACCAGTTTCGAGCGAGGATTCCTATCTTCTGAAGAACCTTTTCCACTTCCCAACATCTTCCCAATCTCAGGCTCCAAGTCAGTTGGGATCGTTTATGACAGAGTTTTGGGCACGTGGAGAGGTTGCTATGCAAGTTGATGTCCGGTTTCATGAAGAACTTACCCAGTCCATGCCCATAGAATCTGATGATGATGATATTTGATGCAGTGCGGTACATCTGTAAACTATTTCATACGCAGGAGGCAAGTTATTAGTCAGGACTCAGGTTTTGATACATACAACTCTCGATACGCATTACTTGAATTTTGTAGCATATTTTTAATCTAGAATACAATGAGCAAAGTATATACAGACCACGGCAACCATCTGCTTGACCTTGGACTGACCCACGGTCAAATGGCTTGGGTCAATATTGCCGACCCGCCTTTGACCCATGGGTCGTCGGTCAATGACCTGGTCAGTCACATCCCTGCGTAAAACACACCATGTGAGATTTTCATTGCGAGCCCCACACTGCCCCACAGCCAATTTACCGCCGAAAGAGATTTCTGTGTGAGATTTACGCGAAAATATTGAATTTTTGGCGGTGGAGCAAGGCGTTTTGCACGCAATAAAAATATCACATGATGTGATTTGCGCAATGACAATCACACACAGTGTGTGTCTCGCAAACTGTCTAATGTCCATAATAGAAGGCTGTAATGACAGATGTGATGGTAACAAGGATATCATAGTGATCAGATACTCATGGAAACAAGGGAGAAGCTGATAATGATGGATAGATGGATGCTGTGTGTAACCATCAAGGGAATCAGAGAAGTGATTCATGACAATGGGTTTGCAAGTCTGAAGATCCATTGCAGGTAAACCCATGGCAGGTACCCACACTGTTGCACAATCAACCTCACATATGAGTGTTGTTCATGTATTGAGTTTGAGCAAAGATTTGTTTTATGTCAAGCTAGGAGTAACAGATTTGACTGTTGCATACACAATTGTGTAGATGAGGTATTCCCAGTAATTTTTCATTTCTAGAAGTACTTGCAGAAAGCTTATCCTGGTGAGTTATTCATGGTCTAAAAAATTGTGGCACTACATATTGTAAGGGGAAGAATCAATAATAGAAATATGTTTCTAATGTAAGAATAACACATTGAGATAAATCCTGCTTGGCCTACATATGGCGCCAGAAGGCAAACAGGTAAGGTACTATCTACTAGTACATATGTCTTATATACTATAATGAGCATGGATATGTACCTAGATTGAGAATAAGGTCTAAAATGAGTGTTGTACTAAGTAAAAGGTGGTAAAGGATGTAACAATCATAATGGTTTCCATTGTGAACACAGCAAGCTTGTAATCCTTTGATCACAGATTCCAACACACTCCCCCAAGCGCAGATGTGTTTATGATCCTGATAATCTTCTCCAAGTCCCTGCGCAATAACAATTTTGCACTCCCCAGAAATTAGCAATAATAACAATGATAAGCACTTCCCTGATAATCCAAATTTCCTAAACAGTTTTCTAGCCATGTTCATTGAGAGTCATTCCTTTTGACCTCAATCCAGAGTACCAATCACTGTTGTTGGCATATGCGCTGTACCGAGATGACACCAGTCATGTGATCGTTCCTCTAGTATATATACATACACATCACTCTATACCTCCTCAGCCGTTTTCTCTCTCTATCACCGGTGTGAGGAGGTACGTTTTCCCTTTCCTATTATACCTATAGATCGCATACTTACCAGTAGCATAGCTCACTGTTCTCTCGCTCTTTCTATAGGTATAATATAGCTGTTTTCTCTCTCTATCACCGGTGTGAGGAGCTCACTGTTCTTTCGCTCTTTCTATAGGCACACCGGGTTCTACAGGTTATGGGCCTTTCCCTCTGATCTCGTGTCCTACTCCGCTGGTTTCTGTCTATTCTGGGCTTGGCTCATCCGTTTTAGGCGCATATATTGTCTTTTCATCTGCATACATTCACTCTTTTGACGCATATATCCACCCGTTTGCAAACGCGTTTCGTGCCTGGATCTCGATTCTTTATTATTACTTTCGCCGTGATGGTTCACACTTCTGGAGATGTCCCTGCAGGGTCTAATCCGTCTCTTCCACCTTGGGCACCGGGTGTTTCTTCCCCTGTCCCTTCGCATGCCAACCCTGCGGGGCTGTCACACCCATCTTCTTTTGGTTCGGGACCTCATGTTCCCTCAGAGTCATTACCTCTTTCTTCTTCTCATTCCTCTTTGGATATTCCTCCTCATCTCTCTTCTGCAAATCCTTCTACTCCGGTTTCCGGTCGTTCTACTTTAGATCACTCTTTACCTTCTTCTTTTTCCAACTCTGGCCATGATTCTTTGGATCATACTGTACGTCCTGGTTCACATCTTTCTCCTCCTGTTTCTGTTTTACGTCCTTCTCCATTTCCTGATCTCACTCCTTGTTCTCATTCTGTTCCTTCAAATATTCCTCCTTGTATGAATCGCCATTCCTTTGTGCAACCATTTTCTACTTTTATCCCTCAATGTCATGAACTCGCCGGTCCGCCACCCCGCCACCATACCAGAAGCCACATCGCCTAAACGGGACAACTTATTTCCTATTCTGAAGTGCTATTAGGCACGGGATCATTACTAATCGCACTTCCGAACACGGCATACAATACGTTAGGGGCCGATCTCTTATGTGGCACCGAGACTTGGCTGATCGCAGGGGTTGATGGGTGACATAGGGATGATCAGACATTGCAGGTAGCGGAGAGGAGGAGGCATTATTGCTGCTAGGAGTATACTCCTTTACTTTATAGTATATATACCTTGTATAAACATCAGTACTAGTTAGAATCCAATCTTAGTTGTCATAGGACACATTGTTCTATTGATCCTACTTTCCTGGTAGGCGACGACTTGCTTATTCGCTAGAGACCTGGACGAGTTACCTCGCGAGTTACTTGCACCTCCAACTCGTGAGTATGTGAGCTTATAAATATCTACTTCCACTCACCAAGTACTCATGAGAAAAATACTTGCGACTCGCGAGTGTCAAACTTGCGAGTCTGCAAGTACTTACCAGAACACGAGTACTTGTGAGTACTCGTGAGTAACTCGTATCGCAGGTACATAAAATAAATTTGAAACTAAATAATGCTAAATTAGAGATCCCCACGGATACATCCGTGGGTTATCCGTGCTCATACCCGCGGGTTTTACCTCTATAAAAATCCTACCTGTATCTGCCACCTACCTGTGGGAACAGGTATCCTCAACCCGCAGATGAAAACCTGCAGGTAACACGGGTATCTGCAAATAAACACTCATGGATCAAGAATATTCAATTTTGACCTTGTTAAATGTGTTTTGTGTATATCTTTTTTGTCTTTTATTCAATTTTTATGCTAAGCATGCCAAAATAAATGTGAATATAATTACTCCAACTTTGATTTATGGAGTGTATCTTGGTTATCAGTATTAGCAGAGTTATTCATTTTGCAAAAAGGTTGCAACTTCATGTGTATTTGGCATATAACCTCCTCATTTTCCATTCATTTTCAATGTTTAGTATCTCAAATTAAAGGGATTTTTATTCACTATAACTTTTATCTCCGAAAGATTTCACAAAAAAATTTATCTGTAAACTTATTCAATATGTTCATTTTTTGCAAAAAGGTTGTAACTTCATGTGTATTTGGCATATAACTTCCTGATTATCCGTCCATTTTTGATGTTTAGTATCTCAAATCGAAGGTATTTTTATTCACTATAACTTTCATTTCTGGAAGGTTTCATAAAAAAATTTATCTGTAAACTTATTCAATATGTTCAGTTTTTGCAAAAAAAGTTGTAACTTCATGTGTATTTGGCATATAACTTCCTCATTTTCCATCCATTTTCAATGTTTAGTATATCAAACCAAAGGGATTTTTATCCACTATAACTTTTATTTCTGGAAGGTCTCATAAAAAAATTTATCTGTAAACTTATTCAATATGTTCAGTTTTTAGCCTTATGATATATATATTTTGCATATATATCTTTCTTTTTAACTCATTCTTTACTAAACTAGGGAAGTGCCGACTGCGTCGGCTCCGACCTTGCTTGCGCTGAATCTAATGTGAAGTGCAGAACGCCTCACGGATCTTCACTGCCGCCCTTCCACGGCATGTTCTAGTGTACCAACTTCGATTAAATGGTCCCTATACAAATCAATCCTGTTTAACAATTTATTTGTTTTATTTTGCCATTTATATTTGCATCTTATCTTCAGGTAGAGAGCGTATGGTGAAGAGAAGAATCTGGCACGAGAAAAGATTAATACCGGAAGTGGAGCACCACCGCATTGGAACTCACCAAGCTCTGGACATTTGACTGTCAGCGAAGGAGAAAATAAAAGGAAAAGTACGATGCAGAGGAGTTGAAGATAGACAAAGAGGGATATGGATGACCGACTGAAGACGGGCAACGCAGATGTATCGGAGCAATGGAAGTCTATTTGGTCTTATCTGTGATAGAAGGTGTCGCAGGCTTTGGCATTATTTATTCGGGAGTGTGGGCACGTGAATAAGAGGGTGGAGAGACCTAGCAAGCAAGGTAATAAATGGGAATTAAGGTGAACTTATCTGCAACAACTTTCAGTTCCAGAAAATGTTGTGGTGATCAATATTTACTCAATTCTTATACATGATCAAGCCCCTCCATTCTTTTACTTTAGAAACTACAGATACCTGCAGATACCCGCGGATATACTTAAATATGGGTAACTTTGTGCAAGTACTCACAAGTACTTGTGGTCTGACTGGGACCAGACTTCCACTTGCAGCCCACCTCCAGGAGTAAGTACTTGCAACTCACGAGTGGAAGTATTCACAAGTTTTCCCACAAGTGAACTTGCAAGTACTCGCAAGTATCCATACCTCCCTGGGGTCTCTATTATTCGCACCACTCTCGTTGTCGACTCAGCTCCGAAGGCTGTCTATCTTGCGATTCTCCTTGGTTTCCATACTAGTTTCATTCTTCTAGCTTCTAGGCTCGTAGTCTGAGTCGCCAACACTAGGTTCCTGGTTCCTTGTATCTGTGGCTATCGTTATTCGCACGAATCGCAGTCAGATATAGGCGTATATCGACTAGTCACACTATTCTCGAGGCTTAGAGGGTCAGGTTCCATCGCACGATCGCTGTCACTCCCCAACAGGTTGCCTAGGTTAGGCAAGGGTGTATTGCTTTTAGGTCAGGTCGTGACACTCCTGCGCCTCCTCCCGGTCCTCCGATTAATTCTTCATCTGCCGTTCCTCCTGTTCCTCTGGTTATTCCGCCGCCTGTTAATTCTTCTTCTCTTACTTCTTCTTTTCCTGGTGTTCCACCAACTCTTTCTTTTTCTTCCACGAGTTCTCTTCCTACTGTTACCCATATTCCAATTCTTAAAGGTGCTGATAATTGGCCCATTTGGTATGACTCTGTATGATCGACGTTGACTTCTCTCCATTTAATCCCTCATGTTTGTGACCCTCCTCCTGCGGGTGTTCCACTCACGTTCTTTAATTCGCTGACTTATCCTCCTGCGACGCCTCCAACAGATGATCCGGAGTTATGGTCTAAATACCTTCTTTGGTGGAAGACTGACTCCTACGTGGCTCATGTGCTCTCGGCTCACCTTTCCTCTTCCATATTGGCTTTCCTCCCTGATCACAACGACTCTACTACTGGTCTCCCTCATACATTGCGTGCAGTTCTCAATGCCATCAAACAGTTCTGCAATGTCAACAATACGGCTGCTGCCTCCCTACTCAAGGAGGCGCTCTTCAGTCGTACTTGTGGTCCTTGGCCCACTGCTATTTCCACTTACTGTGAGGCTTGGTGTTCGGATATTGGTACTCTTCGTACCATAGGCTATCGTTTTGACTGGTCAGACACCATTTTCTCATTCCTATCTCAACTCCCACCTTCTCTTATTCACGTCCGTGACGTTTTGTGGGATAGTCTTGCCTTTCACACCGACTTGGACTCTCTGTCGTTAGACTGGGTTATCTCCTATACTCTTCAGAGCGCTGCACGCAACGCGTCTTTCAATATGCGTTGTGGTCGCATGAATCCTAACCGTGCATATCGCAAGTGTTCCGATCCATCTTGTTCTTGTTCTTCTGTGAACGGCTCTGATCGTTGTGCTACTCATGGGGGTGCTGTCTCTAACAATCGCACCATGGACAACTCTCAATCCTCCAAGCCTTGTCAACCGTCTTTGCCCCAAGCTAATGTTGCTTCAGTGACTGTCCCTTCATCAACGTGCATTGACTCTCCCGATGTAGCTTTGGATCCAGTTATTTTGGATGATGATGTTGGTTCTGTTGATTCTTGTAGTCCTACCCCTGTGCCTACCTCTTTTGCCAATGAGAAGTCCCTCCTTGATTTGTACCTCGTGTGCCCCCCTGAGAGTGTTCCTGCTCTGGCCTGTGCTGGTCATGTTTTGGAGGATGTGAGGAATGATGATGTTGATAATTTCACTTCCATTCTCGCTTGCTTTAACATTATCCTTGATAGTGGTGCGAATCGTCACTTGTTCCGTGATTGCTCGTTGTTTTTCTCTTTTGATCCGGAGACTTCTTTGTCCATACGGACCACAAATTGTGGTGAATTCAAGACCTTAGGTTCTGGCAAAATTCGTATCCGTGTTGCTCTTCTTGACTCTGTTGCGAAGTTTGCTACTATTGTCCTTTGTGATTGTCACTATGCACCAGATTTGCCTTTAGACCTATTGCACCAGATACAGTAATACAGTTCCAAATGTACAGGGGTTTTTTCCGCATTGTCGTTTGCAATTACCGAGGGGAAAAGAGGTCTGATAGGTCACATGTAAAACTGCCCCCCCTGGATTCGGACTGTACCCGCAGCTAGTTACTTAGGTGGTTAGGGATGTTAGGGTTAGGGTTAGAGTTAGGGTTAGGGTGTTAACGTTAGGGTTTTAGGGCTGGGAAGGGTATTAAAAGCAATATTTGTCAAGTTGTTTACATTTGTTGACAATCAGAATCTAAATGGCTCATATTAGCTCCAATGACAAATTTGCCCCTCAAACACTGATTAAACAGGTAATTCCAGTTAAAGAATGCACTCTCACCCTAAATAAAGTAATATAGCATGTTATAATCCCATTTATTTATTTCTAAAATTCCCTGTCCCCTTGGTAATTGCAAACAACGATGCAAAAAAAACCCCTGTACATTTGGAAATGTATTACAGCATGGGCTGCCTATTGTCTGTTGGTGCCTTGACGGAGTGTGGTTTTTCAGTGACGATGGACCTTTCTGGTTGTCGTATAATGCTTCCTAAACCTCATTCTGGCTTTTTCACTCCCGATGTTTTCCACCGTCTCTATTTTCTTAATGGAGAGTTTGTTCGTTCTTCGGTTCCTGTGCCCATTACTGCCTCGGTTGCTGTCTTACGCTCGTCTAAACCGTTGTCAGCGGATCTTATTCATGCTCGCTGCATTCATGTGGGCAAACCCATTGTCCAGAAGATTTTGCGTTCCAAGGTTTTGCCATGGGATGGCTCTCCTCTCTCCGACCACTGCTCATCCTGCCGTGTTGGGAAACAGCCTGGCCTTCCTTATGTTTCCTCTGGAAGAAAGTCTGATACTCCCCTATCTCTTCTTCACATGGACACTTGTGGTCCTTTTCCCATTGTCTCCCCGCATGGTAATCGTTATTTGCATGTTATCTTGGACAAATGCACTGTTAAGGATTCTACGAGACCAATCAAGAAGAAGTCGGAGGCATTTAAGCATGTGCGTGAGGTGATTCCTTTGTGGGAGAATCAGTTGAAATCGAAGGTCGAGGTGTTCCGTTTCAATGGTGCAGCTGAGTTTCACGGTGAAGAGATGGTTAATGAGGTCAAGGGGAGAGGTATCCAGGCTCAGAAGACTGCGCCTTATGCCCATCAGCAGAATGAA
>ML179737.1:0-45820 GCA_004369135.1 Dendrothele bispora CBS 962.96 | reverse complement strand
CTATACCCTTACGTGAGGTGTGACGAAATATAAATCCTGTATTTCTGTAACAAGTCAGAGACGATCTACGTCCACGTCTACACTTACGAGTTCCACCAGTTATACCCTTACGTGAGGTGTGACGAAATATAAATCCTGTATTTCTGTAACAAGTCAGAGACGATCTACACCCACGTCTACACTTACGAGTTCCACCAGGTATACCCTTACGTGAGGTGTGACGAAATATAAATCCTGTATTTCTGTAACAAGTCAGAGACGATCTACACCCACGTCTACACTTACGAGTTCCACCAGTTATACCCTTACGTGAGGTGTGACGAAATATAAATCCTGTATTTCTGTAACAAGTCGGAGACGATCTACGTCCACGTCTACACTTACGAGTTCCACCAGTAATACCCTTACGTGAGGTGCGACGAAGTATAAATCCTGACCACCTTGAACATTTGCATCTGCACCTACATCCAGCGGAAGCTGAACAACAACATCTTTATATCCTGAATGTGAAGTAGTTTGGAGTGCATTTCCATAAGTACCACCTTCAGCATTCACATCTGCACCTGCATCCAGCAGAAGTTTAACAACATCTTTATTTCCCCAAAATAAAGCAGCCTGAAGTGCATGTCCATATCTACCACCTTGAGCATTCACATCTGCACCTGCATTCAGCAGAAGCTGAACAACATCTTTATGCCCATTCTCTGAAGCAGCCTGGAGCGCATGTCCATATCTACCACCTTGAGCATTCACATCTACACCTGCATCCAGCAGAAGTTGAACAACATCTTCATATCCCTTATATGAAGCAGCCTGGAGTGCACCTCCATATTGACTACCTTGTGCATTCACATCTGCACCTGCATCCAGCAGAAGCTGAACAACATCTTTATGTCCCTCAATTAAAGCAGCCTGGAGTGGATTTCCATAATGACCACCATTCACATCTGCACCTGCATCCAGCAGAAGCTGAACAACATCTTTATATCCCCCATATGAAGCAGTGCAGAGTGCATTTCCAAAGCGACCGCCTTGAGCATTTGCATCTGCACCTGCATTCAACAGAAGCTGAACAACATCTTTATTTCTTGAAAATAAAGCAGCCTGGAGTGCACTCTCATGTTGACCACCCTGAGCATTCACATCTGCACCTCCATCCAGCAGAAGCTGAACAACATCTTTATGTCCCATCAATGAAGCAGCCTGGAGTGCATTCATGTATTGACCAGCTTGAGCATTCACATCTGCACCTGCATTCAGCAGAAGCTGAACAACATCTTTATGTCCCATCTTTGAAGCAGCCTGGAGTGGATTTCCATAACTACCACCTTGAACATTCAAATTCACTTTTTGATTCAACAGTGTAGGAACAATTTGCTGTATGTTCAAGGTGCATGCATAATACAGTGGCTGCTGAATGTCTGTGATCTCTAAACCAAACTGGGGAACCTGAAATGGTCCCATATCTGGTTGGTGAATTCTCAGCCAATTCAGATAGGCTCCATTTTGGGGGTCCAATAAGCACAATATGTTCTTTATGTCCCTTAACTCAAACACAGATCTTATGTGTACTCCCCAATACTGAGCTGCATATTCAGCCAATAGGTATTCTTCAAGACTTATTACTCTATTTCTATCTGCTCCACAATGGAGCAGATAAACAACACAGGACTGTCCAATGAGCTCATGGGCCAGTTGTTCATTATTAATGTTGAAAAAGGCAGGTTGAACACAAGTCCCTTGAAGCAGATAGTCTTTTACAGAGGGATGTGCCAACTGTAGTTCAATTTCCAATTTAAATGTCTTCCGGTCTCGTGATTCTTTCATGATTATCAGTGTGGACCCCATCATTGCCTTGATTGCAGTCTCCATGTCTGTTGTACGATCTTTTTCTGAGAATGCTGATGCTTTAGGATCAATAGCTAAAATTTCTTGAGCCATTCCGATTGTTACTGGTTCAAAGGCAAATAGTATCCATTGCAACAGATATTTAGCTTCATCTTGATGTTCTTGAGGAATTCTGTCAATGGCTTGCTGATATGTATTCTCTAGAGTCTTAGGAAGCTTATCCAATGCTGCTCGGATTGCTCTTGTGGTTCCCAGACTCTTGAGTGTAGTGAATTGGCAGTCTACCCAACGTATTCTGGAAGGTATTCATATTAATTCAATCTAATCAGATACATGTAGTATATAATACTTACTGTCCATGAGCTCCTTCTATTAGGGCTTCTTTTATCTCTCTTTCCAGTCCTTGAAACTTCCTTGCATTAACAGTCATCTCTTTTGCTACATATGTCACAATGTCATCCAATGTTGCCTCAAGATTATCATCTAATGACATTTCACTGGCATCCAATTTTTCTAGATGTTTGTCAACTAGAAATCGGCTTGTAATAGCAACATATATGTTTTTGACCTCAAGAAGTTGCTGAATTAATTTCATCACCTTTTCTTGTTCCCTACATTCATCCATTGCATCCAGAATGATATAGGTTTCTCCAGGACACTTATCCATAAGTTCAAAGACTGTATCCAGCATAACATCAACAGGCACTTTTGAAGTCCCTTGAGAATGATCTTTATACAGAGTCTTGAGAATGGACTGATCATAGTTCTTATGCATCCCCATTTTAACAAGAAGAGATGCAAGGAGCCCTTTGTAGGTCACTTTGGAGTCACCACTACCAAGTGTATCAAAATAGTAATAGAATACTTGGTGCCCCTGATTCTGTAAATGGGTAATGACATTTGTGCTAAATGAAATTAGCATCTTTCTATCATCCTCTATTTCAGTTGAGCTTACCACAAAAATGTCTTTCCAGAGCCAGCTAGATAAGAATCAGTATAACTTGTCAATGCATGCCACAGCAATACTAACCTTTGCCTTGTAACCAGAACAAATGACCATTTACCTTCCATTGAATGAATTGTGGATGGTTCAATAACCAGATGCCTGTTCCTTCTACTCGTTTATCTCTTGCTGTAACATAATTTGTGGAGGGATCAGGAGCATCAAGCCAATCAATAACTTCTTTAATGTTGAGTACTATACAAGGAACAATATCATGAAAATTGTAGCGTACACCTCAGAAGAATGACTGTACCTCCAGATGAAGCATAATAATTGTATTGGTCTCTCCCTGCAGCATTCATAGTAACATTTCTGAAGTAATTGTTGTCATTGTTTGTGAAGTTGATTCTGTAGAACAAGTCAGCTTTATATAAACTGATAAAGTTTACAAGGCAGACTACTGACCCAACCAATGTGTTACCACCCCCAGACACAGTCTCGGTATCAGTCATGATTTCTTGGTCAATAACACCCAATCAATTCTTGTTAATGTTAGTGGGAAAGACAGGAAGGTGAAGTTATCCAGTTGCATGTGACTTGAATTCATTCTGTCAGATTTTAAGGTTTGAGCTACCGGTAACCGGGATGACCCTTTTAGCCGATTAATTCATATTGAATCCAGTAGTGCCGCTAAAGCCGCATCCCCGACTCCGACTGACAAGTATACTGCTTTAAAATTTTGTCAAGTTTGGAAATATGTATATTAACAAACAGTTGAGCACCAGGATGATGAATGGAAAGAAGTGTGAAACTACGGTCAATATAATTCATCCTTCACAAACCAGAGTTTGTTTCACTGCCACCGTTGACAAGATATTATTTATATGAAGTGTAGCAAAAGTACTTGGCCGGGATAGCACCGCAAAAAACAAGTTCAAGTGAAGAAGAAGATACTTTCTGGAGGGAGGCTATTGCGTATATCTCAGGGGAGGAAATGGAACCTCTTACTTCCCTTTGAGGAGTACATTCTTCACAGATACTCTTTGTAGAGTATATAAAAATTTTAAAGTACCTAAGTCCGTCAGTTTCGCCTATTTCTGTACACTTACGCGGCCACGTGCCGTTTTCCTTAGTTTTTGTCTTCCTTCGTGTCACGTACGCTCAATCTTACTAGTTGGCTTGCTATTTTGGCCATCGGGCCTTTCTGCGTGGCTCGACCGGAGCCAGAGACTCTACACCTTTTTTAGCACCTTGACAGATGTCAGGTTGCTGCGTACTTGGCTCGGGACCGGATTTCGACACCAGCAGAGACTCACCGCTTACTACTGGACAACGACAACCATTTACGGCGGGAATGGCAGAGGGTCAAAGTACACGAGACTCGTGTAGACCCATGACCAGCCCGAACAACTGGATACAGACAGACAACTTAAGACCGGAGACTCCGGACCACCCCAAACTAGACATGTTGCCAACCCCGCAGACTGCTGGGGTCACAAGACCTAACTCAAATATATTTACCCATTCAGACATCTTACTAACATTTAGACTTCGAGAAGAATCTAGGCGACGAGAAATAGAAGAATATGAACAGGCAATAGAAGAAATAGATCAAGAAGAAGCCCGACTTAAAGAGGAAATCCGCAGAATTGAGGGAGAAATGGCTGAATCGGATCGGGGCGACGTGCAAAACAACGTGCAGACCGCCGGAACCAACAGCCAAGACAAGAAATCAAGCCCGGACCGCACGAGACAGTAGAACCCGGGCATGGGATGAACTATATTGGTGACCCCATGACTGTGCCCCAACCTTCTGTCCCATGGCAGCCAATTCCAAGTGGGCCGTCAATCCCACCGGTACCTAATTCGGCACAATACCCACCTGTAATTTGGCCGCCAGTTCCAGCTAATTGGGCGCAATGCCCGGCTCCACCGCCTGTAATTTGGCCGCCGATCCCAATTAATTGGACATATCCTGTCCAGCCGCTGACATCATCTTTTTTTCCCCCTCCTATTCCATTCTTGAACTTACCACCCCCCCTATCACCTCGACAAGCCGATAATTTCAGTAGGGCACCTCGAATCTCACCCCTCCCACCCCAAATCCACCCGCCGGCATTATCGGAATCACCACCCAAAAATCAAAAACTGGGTAAAACAACAGCGCGGCGTGCCCCTCGACCTGAACAGCCAAACTCCCATGGTAAAAAGTACCAAGGAGGCTGTTCAGCCCAAGTTTGTGAAAGGAATAACCCTGTTCAGGGTTATTGTGGGGGAGGGAATAGGGGAGAAAGCCGGAAGAGAGGAAAGGATATCGGAACATCACATATCCCGGCACAACCAGATGGAGGTGTGTTGTCCGACAATTCAGACTCGGAGGAGAGTGACAGCAAAGAGGAGATGAATGCAGGCACATTCAAGAGCCTGTCGGCTTGTACAGTGATGAGTAATGATACTACCATCACAATCACTATACCTGGATTTCGGATTGACGTGGACTCGGACGTGGAGGTTGAAGTGGATGGGTCCGAAGATTCCAATTCGGATGGAAACTCAGATGCGGATGAGAGCTCAAGCAAAGAGGAGAGCTCAGGGGAAGAGGAGAATTCAGACTCGGATGAGGAAAGCGAGTGAGGTCTAGACTAGCGTGGACGATTGGTAGCTGAGTCTTCCAAGGCGGCCCCTCCAGATATCAGATACTGGTGTGATGCGAAGTTCAGACTTTCACCAGGTGTCCCTCCCCTCATCCTCATGCTGAGCTGGCCTAACCAGGTCATTGATGGACGACCAGTAGCTGGGTCTTCTGGGGTGGCCCCGCAGACAAATATCTGTGTGTTCAATGATCTCAGGCTGGTATCTTACAGACTCTCCTACAAATCCCTCATGCCTCTTACCCGCTTTCATTTCTTTGTCATCAGCCGATTCAACTTTCTATATTCTACCCTATCCCCACCTTTAATCATTCAAATTTGCCTGCACATTTTCATTTATGGTAAAAGGAACCAACCTAACCACACCCTATCCCTAATTCTTTTATTCTCACATGCACATATCCATTTATTTTGAAGGAAATCAACCCCATGGATTGATTTGGTCGGGGAGGGTGTAGAGTATATAAAGTACCTAAGTCCGTCAGTTTCGCCTATTTCTGTACACTTACGCGGCCACGTGCCGTTTTCCTTAGTTTTTGTCTTCCTTCGTGTCACATACGCTCAATCTTACTAGTTGGCTTGCTATTTTGGCCATCGGGCCTTTCTGCGTGGCTCGACCAGAGCCAGAGACTCTACACTCTTCTACATGACGCTCTGAACTTACAGAAATCGTCACGTAGCTTGCTCGACTCAAAAACTCCGAGGACAAGCACGCGAATCGGATTCCAAAAGAGAAGTGGCTGCTTTATTTGCAGGAGGTGGAGAATGAGCTAGAGCACAAGAAGTGTATGATTCATACTGGAAACCTCAATTTGAACCAAACCTAACAAATCCTGGGGGATTTCCGAGGATCTGTTGAGCATGAATTTTCTACTCAGGGTGCAACACTGGCATTGGTAAGTTTCTTATCATTTCTATATTAGTTTACTATACATATATGCGACTCAACAATCTTTCCATAGCCTCCAAGTCAACAAGTACCCGACTCGCTGCTCCTGAGTCCCCAAAAATCCGAGAACAAACATCTCACATTTCACATTCTGTCACCTCTCAAACAAATGAAAGGAGGATCGGGTATGGGAGGTCTAGCAGCTGATAGTCAGGTAGAATCAACAATAGACGGTCCACCGAACTTGAATGAGAATCCAACTCCCACTGAAGCTATCAGCAGAACGGACATGTAGTCAAAGCATGTGAATGAATTGGGCCTTCATGACAGAGATGAGGCTCGTACTACTACCATTCTACATGAAGCTCAGCGTATGGACCAGAGGAACATTGATGCAGGAAGTTCAATAGAGGTTGGGCAGTTGGGAACGGACACATCCAAGGACAACGGGTCGCATGCGGAAAATGATAATGAGATGACGAGCGTAGATCAACATGAAGTTGAAAGTAGTCGAGCCGAGGAATCCTGAAGGAAGCAAAGGGAAGGGGTTGAATACGGGAGAGGCAGTGGATCAGTCTTGACACATACCAAATAAACAGGGTATCTGGTATTCAAGTCAAAGGCGAAACGACGGCTGGAAAGAGCGAAGACACCGATGAAGCTGGAGGAAAGCGTTGATATTCGGCTCATGGTCAATCGGTCTCGGACAGAAGGTGATAGGATGGAAGGAAAGAGAGACCCCCCGCGCAATAACGAGTGATGACCGTAGAAAGTCGGGGTCTTCCGGACGTGCTTTGGCATGTATCTTTTTACAGCTCTGAATATATTGGATTTCTGTTGGGCTTGTCGAAGTCGAGCGCATGGTTAGCCACCAATGATTCACGTAAATCATCCGTCTGTACTTACTAGAACAGGAGTGACAACAGGAAAACAATCGACTCACAACTGGTACGCTGCATCCGCTTTCCTGATTTTGATGTTTCTTTGAAACATCTCCGGAGAAATAGTACATGAACTCCAACGTTGCGATAGCCATATACTATTAGTAGCCTGAAATACGCAGAACACTCCAACAGCTGGTCAAGTAGTCTAATTGCCACTGATATAATTTGGAGTAAGAGCACGCCGCCATCTGTAATGGGGAGAAACGACGACTTTTTGAGCTTGAATGAATAGATTTATGCAATAGATTCCTGCCTTTCCGAGTCACGGCGGGTGGGACGGTTCGAAAACTCCATTGCATCTAATTATTCGCGCCTGTAGTATGTATGTAGTACCAAAAATAAGTTGAACGCACACGCTCCGGCACGAGTGAACTACTTGCAAAGATGTTGTCATCAATACGGGGGTCGTTAGACTCCATGATAAAGAACGAGCATAATTTGATGTATACAAGATGATCGATGATGACCTTGTAGATGTCCAAACGGTGTCGAGGGTTTCGTAGGTCATGTTGAGGGATTTGAATACAAACTGCACCATGCACGGCGAAATTAAGTTTGAAGAGTGGAGATTGAGATGAATTGGGTCTGTAATTGGAAGAGCACAATATGCAGCAGATCCAGTACAAGATTTCGATGCAGAATCTTGATCATCAGATCAGTACTCGAGTGCCGGTGGGCCGGGACCAGTTACTGGGTGATGAGAATAGGATACTTAGACTTGAGTTTTGAAATCGATAAGTAACGTTTGTGAAGAAGAATTATACTCAAATGTGAATATGAAGGGAGATGTACCTGATAGTTGCAAAAGACTTATGGATTAGGCCCTTGCGACGAAGCCATCAAAGCGGTAATCACTGGATGGTGGGATTTACCAAAGACACGTGGCCGCTCACCCACTTTTGTTTTCCATCCCATTCCGTTGCACGCCATTGCTCGGACAGCTTCCTCCAGCTCGCACCCAATCTGCGCGGAAAACACAAAAAGAGCGGCCAGTGTCCCTTTTGCCCCAAGAAGATGGCCTTTTACTCTTCTATTACGCGTCCGACCTATCTTTTTTTTTTGGTCACGTACAGCTCCAGCAAAGTTCAGGAACTCTTTCGTTGCTTGGTTCTGTGGATTTTTCGAGCAAAGATACATCTCTGTTTACAGCAAGACAACAATGATGTACATAGGCAAGTAGTAACAGAAAAATAGCTGAGTACATTATCATGAGACGCGTTTATCCAGAACACCTATCCCGAAAAAAAACCTAAAACTAATGATTCCAAAATTCCAAATCCAACGTAGACGTCGTCGAAGAACGTCTCAAAAGCCCACCACTAGTACTACCAACTCGCGATGGTGCTCCGGCGCTGTTTCGTGGAGTAGTATCATGACGCGGCGTCAAGACTTCTTCTTCCGTACCCTCACGACTCAAAGCTAGCGCTCGAGACACCGAGCGCGATCGCGACCTTTCCTGGGTAAACAAAGACGTGAATGAAATCTCCGAATCACGTCTTCCCAAGCCCAAATTCGATGTCTGACTTTGACTCTGACTCTGGCTCTGGCTCTGAGTCCAATAAACCGGCTGGGACACAGACTCTGACTCTCCTGGGCCATACCCACCACCACCACCACCACCACCACCACCACTGGCGACTGGTGTACTCGACCTCGAACTCGTCGACGTCGTGCTCGCTACACTCTCCTCATAATAACAATCTCCCAACTTTCTTGGGCCTTTCGTCGTCATCCCACTCCTACCTCGAGCTCTACTAATACTATAGCTAACCCCTTTCCAAAACTTATCAGCCTCAAGCTCAGAGAACGAATCGCAGTCCAAGTTATCAAACGTATCTCCCCGACTTAACGCACGAGGTTGGCAATGGACTTGTTCCAACGTCCTGGGTTTCTCTTGAAACACGAATCGGTCACGTCCGGTTCGAGTGCGGAGGAGAATGTTTTGCCACGAGGGGGATCGGCGGACTGGTGAGGAGATGTCTTTGGTGAGAATTAGACGGAAGTGGTGGAGTGGGACTGTGAGACGGTGAGAGTTGACCGTGTTTTCAACACCGTCATCGTTGTCGTTTTGATGTTCACCGTCACCGTCCTCGTCGTTCTCGTCCTCCTCTGACCATCTCGATTTGATAAACTCCCACAACCTGTCGACCTCCTCTTGTCTATACTTCCCCGTCGTTATCCCCAGTTCTCTAAGATTAGGCGCAATCACTACCGACCGTGCATCACTAGCAGTCAGAGCATCCAACAACGTCGCCGACTCTTCTACATAACTCGAACATTCGAGATGAGTCAAGGTATCCGACACACTGCTGACGAACTCGACGAGGTCCTTCCCCCCTAACTCGGAACTTTGGTTGAACTTGAGCTCGACCTTCCTGAGAGGCAACGTTGTCGTTAACATTGACATTGGCATTGACAAATCCTCCTCCTCCTCCTCCAAACCACCCGGACCACCACCGCACCACATACTACCGTGACTCCTCCTCATCAACCCGACCAACGTCCCTCCCATATCCCCACCTCCCCATGAATTCCTCTCATGTTTAATCACGAGCTCCTCTAACATCGGAAACGCGAACGGTTCTAAAAACCTCTCCGTACAAACTCGTCTCAAAAACTCGATTTCCAACACTTTCAAACAAGGTAAAACCCAAGGCGTTGTCGCTCCTCCATTTGCTCCTCCTTCGTCCCCAGGGTCGTCCCCATTCCACTCATCCACAACAACCCTAACTCTCTCCAACCTCCTCCCCTCTCTCAACATCTCCATCAACCCCTTCGTCTCTCTCGTCCCCACCATTTTCAATTCTAAATCCACTAATCTGTCCCAGTGGAGGGGTAAGAAGTCTAGGATTCTCAACATCTCTCCGGACCAAGCTCGCAAGGCAAGCGAGGTCAAGTTGGATGCGGTGCGAAGGATTGGGAGGAAACCAGGATCCGGGTCCGAGTCAGAGAGTGCGAGAGTGGATGGATATGGAAAATCGTTCGTGATGGACATGGAGAAGGTTTCTAATAGAAGGGCTTGACGAGGAGTAGGTGGAGGAGGCAGAGGAGGGTATGGAGGGTCTCGGCTCGAGTCCCAGTCCGAATTCCCAAACGAACCAGTACCGATACGACTACTATCATCACTACGTCCTCCTCCTCGTCTACCCCATCTCCAAACCCAACCCCAAGGAACCTGCATCGACAATCTCTCTATCCTCTCCACATGCGCATCCAGCGTGTCTAGAACCTCTTCTGGGTACGGATCGTCTCTGACGGGATACCTGGCGTACATTTCTATTGGGTCTGTGTCGCATGGACCGCGGGCTGCACCGTTCTTAATGGTTATGTCTAGAGGAACGGGCGGGAGAGTTGAAGAGGAAGAGGGAGAACAGGGAGAGAGAAAACAGGGAGAGGGAGAACAGGAGAAGGAGGAAGAAGAAGAGATGGGAGGACGGGAAGAAAGAGCGAGGTAACGAGAGATTCGGTTTAAGATGACATGAGGAGGAGGGGACAAATGATGGGGATCATCTTCCGAGTCGATAGAGGGTAAAGTGAATTCAAGACGTGACCAGAGACGAGGGTTGCGAGAGTGTTGCCAGGGTTGAAAAGGAGGAGGGAGAGCTGCTGTCGTCGTGGGTGTCGTGGTAGGCGTTGATGCTGGTGTTGACGTTGGCGTTGGCGTTGGTGTGGATGTGAATGATAGTGGGAGTGGTGTAGACGACGAGGTGATTCGAGGAGAAGGTATAATCGGGCCGATGAGGATTCGATGCCATTTTCGACATACTTGGGCGAGGATGAGAGGAGCAGGGACACCTTTATACAAGTAAATCTCCATTTCACAACACTCTTTGAATATCTTCGTGAGGATTTCGACCGGAAACTTATGGATATGGGCCTGAGGATTCATTATTATAATTTCGAGTTGACTCGAAGAGCGTTTTTGGGACATGGTCAAACGGAGAACTGGGGGGTGAGTCTGGGAGTGTTCTAATCGAAAATGAACCTTAGGAAGAAGTTATTGATAAAAAATGTTTCGACGTAGAGACGTACCTTGGGAGGACTATTGTAATCCAAATGCCACCGGTATTGCAGTACCCACCGTTGGCAAACTTTTATCAACCCGAAACACGAGAACTCTCTCTCTTCACTCAAGCGCGAAGGAAGAAATAGAAGAGGGGGTTAGAACTCACCCTCCCTCTTCAACTCGGAAGAGATGGTGATGATAGATGGTGATGATAATCCAAGGAAGAGTAACGTTTTTCAAATCGTCAGCCACTTGTCCAGTTGTCTTTATGCAATAGCTCCGACTCGAGTCGATGACTCGGCAAACGAACAATAAAGAAATGTGGATTGTGGCATTGGCCCATGGCCATGGCTCCAGAGTCCAAGCGTCCCATGATATGATCAATTACGCGTACGGCTTGTCTACTGCTTAGATCTCTCAAATCACGGAAATTCATCGACCACTTCGACGCATGCATTCCACCTTTCGCGTTTATTCTTTCCACTGTCAGTGTATGAGGACTTACGATTTTGAGTTTCCCTTTTGGACTCGTAAGGTAATTAGATATATCTCTTTGGAGCTGGTATATAAATTTCAGAACGACCCCCTAATACGAGGTACAGTAAAATCTTCAATTCCGAGTCCGAGTCTGAGTCCGTCGCCCCATGGCTGCCGCGCTTTGGGTAGCAATTCGCACATCCATCGACATCACGAATTTCCGTGCCAGCCTTGAACTATTCTTCCGAATCTCAACGAGCTACTTTCCTAGTGAGCTCCCTTGTATACTGCTTCTTGCTCGAGTCAAAACGATTTTTCGATCGTGACGCTGATGAAGAGTCGGTTGGTTGGTGGAGGGCATTGGGATGAAGGACTTGGAGGGATAAGCTGTTGTTCAACGTTGCTCTCGACTTGGCAAAAATAGAAGGATTTCTTTAGGATGCAACTTGAAGGTGAAACACTAAAAATCAAAATACGTGTGACTCTTTGCCACAAACGACTGATAACTGTAAAAAAGAAGCTAGGGCCTTCCGGACGTGCTCTGGCGCCGTGTATCTTTCAACAATATGTTGGGTTGTCGAGCGCATGATTGACTACCAAGGATTCATGTGCCAGTGAGTCATCTTATAACATCCGTCTGCGGGAAACATGACTCAAATGTTGCTCGAATTACGCCAGAACACTAAGTCAGTAGTCTGACGCTACCCCTTAAAATCGCCTCCGTCCGCACCCCACTGCGTGTGCTAATGACACTTGATAGGTCATTAGCCGGTGATGGATGTCAAGCCTGATTGTCGACCATGCTAGTTTCAAAACTTTCAATGAAAAATTTTCAGTGACATCTCGATAGCTGGAAGAAGACAACAACTTTACGAGGTTCAGCCTTTGTCCAACTGACTTGTTTCAATAGCATATACTAGCATATACTCATGTCAGTTGGATAAACTTTTGACTGTGAGGCCCTCGACGTTGCGATAATCCGGTACCAATTCTGGATCTGTGCCGAAAGCTCACTAGATTGAAGTTGGTTAGCTGTATTGGCCATCTTAAGAAAATTGAAGTCGAAGCACTCTATCTGCAGTCAACAAAAATTTTCAATAGGCGAGACAGTACAATAGAGTACATCGGATAACAGACTTTCTACAGACAACAACAAAAAACGAAATTTGTATTAGACTAGTAGATCAGAAGATATGTCTCTAAATGAAATCAAGAAAAAGACCCACCAGAGTTTAAGTAGTAGAGCACCACTCGGATACTGGATTATTCGATCGTAGTGTCGCAATTGCCAGCAACAAGGTTGTCCAACCTCATGGGCAAGCATCCGAGGTTACAGAATAGTAAAGTGGGAACACACCTTTTCTCGATCGTGGTAAGTTGACCTTGCATCTGGCCGAGTTGACCTTGCACCTGGTCGAGTTGAACCTGCATCTGATTCACTTGACCTTCGATCTGAGTGACTTGTTGTGGTAAAGCCGCAAGAGGGGAAAGGCTTGTTGTAAAGCCTCAATTTGGGCTTGAAGATCCAAGGGAAGGATATTGGCAAACTTTTCGATCTCCTGGGCAATGCTCTGGAGGCTCTGCGTCATGCGGGGAATATTAGGCTGAGCCATGATGACCGTTCGGCTGCAAGGGATGTCGAACCTGTGATCGATCTGCCGCAACGTTAACGATCACATTGTCCTCTGGCACCGTCTAATCACCATCTTCCTACCTCTCCAAACCCAAAAAGATTCTGTCGGTGCGCCGAAAAGAACTCAACATCACCGCACCCAGCAAAGTCAGGCCACCCTTCGGACGCGTGGTGGTCCATCACGCGCACGCATCCGTATCAAGGCAAAGAAGACTTGAACGGGGGATCTGAAATGTCCATGCTTGAAGCCGGCTCCTCTTTCCGTTGTTGTACCTATCCCATGAAGAGAGATATATCTTGTAGAAGACTTACGGATTAGGTCCTTGACGAAGCCATCAAAGCGGATAATCACTGGACGGTGGGATTTAGTATCATTTACCGACAGATGTAAAGACACGTGGCCGGCTGACCGCTCATCCACTTTTGTTTTCCATCCAGTTCCGTTGCCTACCATTGTGACAGCTCCTTCTAGCTCGCAGCTAATATGTGCAGAAAACACGAAAAGAGCGGCAAGTGTCCCTTTTGCAGCTGTGTTGGATGAACTCATCAGTGTCACAAGCGCACGTCATTCACTACGACACTTCTTGGCTCCAGCGACTCAAAGTCAAACTGGCTTTACTTAAATCCCTACCTCTTACAAAGTCCGGAAAACCCCCCCTTTGCCCTGCAGCTCGCGATACCTCTTTATCGAAAATCCTTACCATCTAATCTCTACTAGAAGAGAGAAAAAACAGACCAAACCATGTCCGATAGTAAAGACCCAGCAAGCCCCGCCCAATCTCGTTCTCCCTGGTCCCCCACCTGCTCAAGTCAAGCAACAGCCCTCTCAATCCCGTCGAGCTAGCTGTAGTTGTACTCGAAGCCGTAGCCGAAACGCACGTAGTCTCTCGGCGAGTGCAGAGGACGATTCTGATATTGGACCTTCTCGCAGTCCTCAATAACAACAATGTGGTCCTAGACGCCAAGGGTCAGAGGAGAAACAACGGAGGTTTACCAGATATAGGTGAACTTGACGATACGACGAATCAAGTGGGCAGGTGGCTAGAACCGGTAGAGGTGCTGTGGACACGGTCGGGAAGACCGCTGGTGCGTTGGCTGGTGGTGGCGGCGATGAGGACGGTGATGATGATATGGGAGATAAGCCGTTGAAGTTGAGGTTGAATTTGAACTTGGATGTTGCCGTAGAGTTGAAGCCTAGAGGTCATGGTGATTTGACGCTTTCGTTGCTGTGAGTGGTTTTCTTTTTTCTTTTCGTTCTTGATTAGGGCGAGCATGTCTAATTCGAATTTCTTATTATACAGTCGATAAATGTCTGAAGTCCCTTCTGTTCGGGATGTCAAAAACGAAGAATATGTTTCTTGTTCCTATGTTTCGGATCCTAGATCCTACTCAATATTACCTTGCTTGTCATTATACCTTACCATCACTTCTTATTCGTTAGCTATGTCTTTATACGGACTCTAAACGAAATGAAATCCATTGTATCAATAGTAAAATCTTGTCTTACCGTTTTCTGAGTCAAAAACAAAGCCTCATTCCAATCACTGTAGATATAACGCTCGGCGAATATCTACGACTTGAATAGCATATCTCATTCAGATGTCGCTGGACCCTAATTAGGACACCCCCGGTCACGGCTCGAAGTGGAGTCTAGACATTTCTCTTCAATACTTAAGTGGAGACAACAAGTATTGGGTATTCTAACGAATGATGCTATTTTACCCCTTCAAGCCTCTCATTTGTACACAACCTCTTCTCTCCCGAGCTCAGAATCGACGTCACTAGATCCACTTTTTATACTTACTCCCCACTTCCCCCACCTTTATTGATGTATAAAAAGCTGAATACTGTTCGATGGCTCGCACCTCATCTATAATCGACTACTACTACGACAAAGACAAACCACAACAACTTATCACGGCCTCTTAACTAACTAAACCTTTATTCGAAACTTAAACTCAAACTCGAACCGACTACGTTTTTACTCTATATATTCTAAACTACTCTGCTCGACACTTAAAAACCACATCAAACACTCAACTCACTACCTACACACTTTCGGAAATCATCATGTCATACACCGATTCCTCACCGACCAAAGCCCCCAGAAGCTCACCTCGTTTCTCTTCTTCCTCCACACCAAATTCCTCTCAATCGCCTCCTCCCGCTTCCTCGCGGTCGCACGACCGCAGGGCCATGGCCAAGTATGATAACTCTAATTCTCAAGACCCCGGCGATCGTAACAATACCGACTCGATCAATCTAGCTCCTTCAGACACAGCTAGTGTCCGTAGAAGAGGTGGTATAAGGAGGAAGTATCCCAGTGGGGATTATGGATCCGGATCTGGAAGTAATTCAGGTTGGGATCAGAATGGTGGGGGTCGTGGTACTGGAGGAGGTGAACGTGGAGGTGGTTATGGAGGGAGGGGTTATAACGACGATAGTTCGAATTCGGACCATGAGTATTATTACCCTGATGAAGATGAGCAGTACGACGACGACGACGGTGAAGGGTTCTTGGGCGATGGACTTGATCAAGTGGGCGGGAAAGTTGCTAGGAATGCGAGGAATGTAGGTAGGGAAGTCGATAGGGATTTGGGGAGAGGAAGAGGAGTGGGGAGGGTGGGAAGAAGAGCGAAAGATGATGATAAGGCTTTGAAGTTGAGATTGGACTTGAATTTGGATGTCGAGGTACAGTTGAAAGCAAGTGTGAGGGGGGATTTGACGTTGTCTTTGTTGTGAGTTGCTATACTATTTGATCGTTCGAAACTGTTATTCTTTTATTTGAGTGAGGATCTGATTGGGAATTGAGTACTGATGATTTCGTTCTCTCTTTTCTTTTCTTATGGTTCGTAGGCAATGATTTATTTTGAGCGATCGGCGGTGTGGTACCGGCAGTAATAAGGCTAAGCAAGTTGTTCAAACAATTGCTTGAGCTCGGCTTTTTTCTTTTAACGCTCAAGCGCTCTGTTGACGGTTAGTTTAAGCTGAAGCGAATGGATGGACTTTGGACTTTGCGATGTCTAGGCAGTTTGAATATAATGTTTAAATAAATATCAATCTAATTAGCAATAATCATCAGATGTTCAATGAACAATTACTTGAGCTCGGTTTCTCTGTACAAAGTCCAGTTTACCTTCCAATGTCTATGCCTACGTTGATCTTTTTCCTTGCTCAAAACAACTCTATTTGTCAAATTAGCATTCTTATTGACGTTAGTAGTACTTCACCCAGCATATAGTTGTCGGAGTGTGAGTCAACAATGCGCACATAACTTATCTCTGTCGCCAAGTCTGGTCATAATTGTTGTAGTGAATGCTGTTTCCTGGCATTATGTTTGGGCTCTTGCCTACTGATAAGTTAGTAAAATCACCAGGGTAGATAAGCACCATTGGGTCAGATCTATAACTAAGGAGTATTGGTTAGGTAAACAGTCACCAAAACACACCCATTTCTTTGCATCTTACTTTCCATCTAGTAGAAACATTTATGATCAAAAGATATTGTTTTTTGAAAATCATTTGTATATACATTTGAGAGTGGAACATATTTACATACTAGACACCTGTAACTCACAAAGATATAAAAATTGCCAAAGCAAAGAAGGAATAAAGTTGAATATGTGTGTTGCCAAAGAAAAACCTGTGGAGGATCATGATTGTAACTTGTTCAAGAATTCAATCAAAGTGAAAATGAAAATTCAATACCTCAAACATAGCCATCTTGATATGAAATTAATCAAATTCTTCATGAGCTGTAGGGGCATCAGCACCTGCATCTAGCAGAAGCTGAACAACATCTTCATTTCCCCAAAATAAAGCAGCCTGGAGTGCATTTTTATATAGACCACCTTGAGCATTCACATCTGCACCTGCATTCAGCAGAAGCTGAACAACATCTTTATTTCCCCGAAATGAAGCAGCCTGGAGTGGATCTCCATAGTCACCACCTTGAGCATTCACATCTGCACCTGCATCCAGCAGAAGCTTGACAACATCTTTATGTCCCTTGATTGAAGCAGCCTGGAGTGCATTTCCATAGTGACCACCTTGAGCATTCACATCTGCACCTGCATCCATCAGAGGCTGAACAATGTCTTTATGTCCTAAATATGAAGCAGCGTAGAGTGCATTCCCATATTTACCACCTTGAGCATTCACATCTGCACCTGCATCTAACAGAGGCTGAACAATGTCTTTATGTCCTAAATATAAAGCAGTGTGGAGTGCATTCCCATATCGACCACCTTGAGCATTCACATCTGCACCTGCATCTAGCAAAGGCTGAACAATGTCTTTATGTCCTAAATATAAAGCAGTGTGGAGTGCATTCCCATATTCACCACCTTGAGCATTCACATCTGCACCTGCATCTAACAGAGGCTGAACAATGTCGTGATGTCCTAAATATAAAGCAGTGTGGAGTGCATTTCCATATTGACTACCTTGAGCATTCACATTTGCACCTGCATCCAGCAGAGTCTGGATAACATCTTTATCTCCCTCAGTTGAAGCAGCCTGGAGTGCATTTCCATATTGACCACCTTGAGCATTCACATCTGCACCTGCATCCAGCAGAAGCTGAACAACACCTTTATTTTGCCAAATTAAAGCAGCAGCCTGGAGTGCATTTCCATATCTACCACCTTGAGCATTCACATCTGCACCTGCATCCAGCAGAAGCTGAACAACATCTTTATGTCTCTTGATTGAAGCAGCCTGGAGTGCATTTCCATATGGACCACCTTGAGCATTGACATCTGCACCTGCATCCAGCAGAAGTTTAACAACATCTTCATATCCCATATATGAAGCAGTCTGAAGTGAATTTCCATATTGACCACCTTGAGCATTCACATCTGCACATACATCCAGCAGAAGCTGAACAACATCTTTCTGTCCCTTAATTGAAGCAGCCTGGAGTGCATTCCCATATTGACCACCTTGAGCATTCACATCTGCACCTGCATCCAGCAGAGGCTGAACAATGTCTTTATGTCCTAAATATAAAGCAGCGTGGAGTGCATTTCCATATTGACCACCTTGAGCATTCACATCTGCACCTGCATTCAACAGAAGCTGAACAACATCTTTATGTCCCTCAGTTGAAGCAGCCTGGAGTGCATTCCCATATTCACCACCTTGAGCATTCACATCTGCACCTGCATCCAGCAGAAGCTGGACAAGATCTCTATGCCCATTCTCTGAGGCAGCCTGGAGTGCACCTCCATATTCATCAACTTGAGCACTCACATCTGCACCTGCATCCAGCAGAAGCTGAACAACATCTTTATGTCCCTCAATTGAAGCAGCCTGGAGTGGATTTCCATATCGACCACCTTGAGCATTCCCATCTGCACCTGCATCCAGCAGAAGCTGAACAACATCTTTATGTCCCATATATGAAGCAGCCTGGAGTGGATTTCCGTATTGACCACCTTGAACATTCACATCTGCACCTGCATCCAGCAGAAGCTGAACAACATCTTTATGTCTCTCGATTGAAGCAGCCTGGAGTGCATTTCCATATTGACCACCTTGAGCATTCACATCTGCACCTGCATCCAGCAGAAGTTCAACAACATCTTCATATCCCTTATATGAAGCAGTGTGGAGAGCATTCCCATATTTACCACCTTGAGCATTCACATCTGCACCTGCATCCAGCAGAGGCTGAACAATGTCTTTATGTCCTAAATATGAAGCAGTGTGGAGTGCATTCCCATATTGACCACCTTGAGCATTCACATCTGCACCTGCATCCAGCAGAGGCTGAACAATGTCTTTATGTCCTAAATATGAAGCAGTGTGGAGTGCATTCCCATAGTGACCACCTTGATCATTCACATCTGCACCTCTACCCAGCAGAAGCTGAACAACATCTTCATGTCTCCCAAATATAGCAGCCTGGAGTGCATTTTTATATCGACCACCTCGAGCATTCACATCTGCACCTCCATCCAGAAGAAGCTGAACAACATGTTTATGTCCATTATATGAAGCAGCCTGGAGTGCACTTCCATATTCACCACCTTGAACATTCAAATTCACTTTTTGACTCAAGAGTGTAGGAATAATTTGCTGTATGCCCAAAATGCATGCATAATACAATGGCTGCTGAAAATCTGTGATCTCTAAATCAGACCATGACTCCCGATATAGTTTCGCATCTGGGTTGTGTATTCTCAGCCAGTTTAGATAGGCTCCATTTTGGGGGTTCAATAAGCACAATATGTTCTTTATGTCCCTTAACTTGAACACAGATCTTATGTGTACTCCCCAATACTCAGCTGCATATTCAGCTAATAGGTATTCTTCAAGACTTATTACTCTATTTCTGTCTGCTCCACAATGGAGCAGATAAACAACACAGGACTGTCCAATGAGCTCATGGGCCAGTTGGTCATTATTAATGTTGAAAAAGGCAGGTTGAACACAAGTCCTTTGAAGCAGATAGTCTTTTACAGAGGGATGTGCCAACTGTAATTCAATTTCCAATTTAAATGTCCTCCAATTTCTTGATTCTTTCATAATTATCAGTGTGGACCCCATCATTGTCTCGATTGCAGTCTCCATATCTGCTGTACGATCTTTTTCTGAGAATGCTGGTGCTTTAGTAGGATCAATGGCTAAAATTTCTTGAGCCATTCCAATTGTTACTGGTTTAAAGGCAAACAGTATCCATTGCAACAGATGTTTAGCCTCATCTTGATGTTCTTGAGGAATTCTGTCAATGGCTTGCTGATATGTGTCCTCTATAGTCTTAGGAAGCTTATCCAATGCTGCTCGGATTGCTCTTGTAGTTCCCAGACTCTTGAGTGTAGTGAATTGGCAGTCTACCCAACGTATTCTGGAAGGTATTCATATTAATTCAATCTAATCAGATACATGTAGTATATAATACTTACTGTCCATGAGCTCCTTCTATTAGGGCTTTTTTTATCTCTCTTTCCAGTCCTTGAAATTTCCTTGCATTAACAGTCATTTCTTTTGTTACATATGTCACAATGTCATCCAATGTTGCCTCAAGATTATTATCTAATGACATTTCACTGGCATCCAATTTTTCTAGATGTTTGTCAACTAGAAATCGGCTTGTAATAGCAACATATATGTTTTTGACCTCAAGAAGTTGCTGAATTAATTTCATCACCTTTTCTTGTTCCCTACATTCATCCATTGCATCCAGAATGATATAGGTGACTCCAGGACACTTATCCATAAGTTCAAAGACTGTATCCAGCATAACATCAACAGGCACTTTTGAAGTCCCTTGAGAATGATCTTTATACAGAGTCTTGAGAATGGACTGATCATAGTTGTTATGCATCCCCATTTTAACAAGAAGAGATGCAAGGAGCCCTTTGAAGGTCACTTTGGAGTCACCACTACCAAGTGTATCAAAATAGTAATAGAATACTTGGTGCCCCTCGTTCTGTAAATGGGTAATGATATTTGTGCTAAATGAAATTAGTATCTTTCTATCATCCTTTATTTTGGTTGACCTTACCACAAAAAAGTCTTTCCAGAGCCAGCTAGATAAGAATCAGTATAACTTGTTAATATATATTGCAGCAATACCAACCTTTGCCTTGTAACCAGAACAAGTGACCAGTTTCCTTCCATTGAATGAATTGTGGATGGTTCAACAGCCAGGTACCTGTTCCTTCCACTCTTTTGTCTCTTGCTGTAACATAATTTGTGGAAGGATCAGGAGCATCAAGCCACTTGATTACTTTTTCAACATCAAACTCTATACAATGAACAATATTGTAAACATTGTAGGGTACAGTTCAGAAGAATGACTGTACCTCCAGATGAATAATAATTGTATTGGTCTCTCCCTGCAGCATTCATAGTAACATTTCTGAAATAATTATTGTCATTGTTTGTGAAGTTGATTCTGTAGAACAAGTTAGCTTTATAAACTGATAAAATCCAAAAGGGAGACTACTAACCCAACCAATGTGTCACCACCCCCAGACACATTCTCAGTATCAGTCATGATTTCTTGATCAATAACACCCAATCAACTGTTGTTAATGTTAGTGCGAAAGACAGGAAAGTGAAAGTTATCCCATTGCATGTGACTTGTATTCATTCTGTTAGATTTTAAGGTTTGAGCTACCGGGATGACCCTTTTAGCTCGAAGCATTGATTAATTCATATTGAATCCAGGAGTGCCGCTAAAGCGGCATCCCCGACTTCGACTGACAAGTATACTGTTTTGAAATTTTGTTAAGTTTGGAAATATGTATATTAACAAACAGTTGAGCTCTAGGGTGATGAATGGAAAGAAGCGTGAAAATACGGTCAACAAACTAGAGTATGTTTCATTGCCACCACGGTTGACAAGATATTATATGAAGTGCAGCAAAAGTAATTGGCCGGGATAGCAAAAAAAACAAGTTCAAGTGAAGAAGGAGATATTTTCTGGAGGGAGGCTATTGCGTATATTTCAGAGGAGGAAATGGAACCTTTTACTTTTCTTTTGAGGAGTACATTCTTCACAGATACTCTTCCACATAACGCTCTGAACTTACAGAAATCGTCACGTAGTTTGGAATGGCTTGCTCGACTCAAAAACTCCGAGGACAAGCACGCAAATCTGATTCCAAGAGAGAAGTGGTTACTTTGTTTGAAGCAGGTGGAGAATGAGCTAAAGCATTGGCAAGGAATGTACGATTCATACTGGAAACCACAATTTGAACCAAACCTACAAATCCTGAGGGATTTCCGAGGATCTGTCGAGCATGAATTTTCTACTCAGGGTGTAACACTGGCGTTGGTAAGTTTCTTATCATTTCTATATTATTTTATACATATATGCGACTCAAAAATCTGTTCATAGCCCTCAAGTCAACAAGTACCCGACGCGCCGCCGCTGAGACCCCAACAATCCGAGAATAAAGTTTAAACATCTCACATTGCAGATTCTGTCACCTCTCAAGCAAATGAAAGGAGGATCGGGTATGGGAGGTCTACCAGCTGATAGTCAGGTAGAATCAACAATAGACGGTCCACCGAACTTGAATGAGAATGTAATGCACCTCCCACTGAGGCTATTCACGGCACACCACAGCAGGACCGTGACGGACATGTAGTCGAAGCTGAAACGCCGCATGTGGATGAATTGGGCCGTCATAAATGATGACAGAGACAAGGCTCCTACTACCACCAGTCTACATGAAGCTCAGTGTATGGACCAGAGGGAGATTGATGCAGGAAGTTCAGCGGAGGTTGGGCAGTTGGGAACGGACATGTCCAAGGACAACGGGTCGCGGGAGCTGACAATTCGGAGATGACGAGCGCAGATCAAGTTGAACAAGTGGAGAGTAGTCGAGCCGATAAATTTAGAAGCGAACATTCAACAAAGGGAAGGGAGGTTAAATACAGGAGAGACAGTTGCTATCAGTCGCACATTCCAGATAAACAGGGTAATTGTCTACACAAAAGCGTTAATATTCGGCTCATGGTTAATCGGTCTCGGGCAGAAGGTGATAGGAAGGAAGGAAAGAGAGACCACCCGCGCAATAACGACTGATGACCGTAGAAAGTCGGGGTCTTCCGGACGTGCTTTGGCATGTATCTTTTTACAGCCCTGAATATACTGGATTTCTGTTGGCCTTGTCGAAGTCGAGCGCATGGTTAGCCACCAATGATTCACGTAAATCATCCATCTGTACTTAGAACAGGTGTGACAACAGGAAAACAACCGACTCACAACTGGTACGCTGCATCCACTTTCCTGATTTTGATGTTTCTTTGAAAACATCTCCGGAGAAATAGTACATGAACTCCAACGTTGCGATAGCCATATACTATTAGTAGCCTGAAATACGCAGAACACTCCAACAGCTGGTCAAGTAGTCTAATTGCCACTGATATAATTTGGAGTAAGAGCAAGCCGCCATCTGTAATGGGGAGAAACGACGAATTTTTGAGCTTGAATGAATAGATTTATGCAATAGATTCCTGCCTTTCCGAGTCACGGCGGGTGGGACGGTTCGAAAACCCCATTGCATCTAATTATTCGCGCCTGTAGTATGTATGTAGTACCAAAAATAAGTTGAACGCACACGCTCCGGCACGAGTGAACTACTTGCAAAGATGTTGTCATCGATACGGGGGTTGAGAGACTCCATGATAAAGAACGAGCATGATTTGATGTATAATACAAGATGATCGATGATGACCTTGTAGATGTCCAAACGGTGTCGAGGGTTTCGTAGGTCATGTTGAGGGACTTGAATACAAACTGCACCATGCACGGCGAAATTAAGTTTGAAGAGTGGAGATTGAGATGAATTGGGTCTGTAATTGGAAGAGCACAATATTCAGCAGATCCAGTACAAGATTTCGATGCAGAATCTTGATCGGTACTCGAGTGCTGGTGGGCCGGGATCAGTTACTGGGTGATGAGAATAGGATACTTAGACTGGAGTTTTGAAATCGATAAGTAACGTTTGTGAAGAAGAATTATACTCAAATGTGAATATGAAGGGAGATGTACCTGATAGTTGCAAAAGACTTATGGATTAGGCCCTTGTGACGAAGCCATCAAAGCGGTAATCACTGGATGGTGGGATTTACCGACTGCAAATTGCAATGTTACTGTAACGACAGATGTAAGACACGTGGCCGCTCACTCACTTTTGTTTTCCGTCCAATTCCGTTGCACGCCATTGCTCGGACAGCTTCCTCCAGCTCGCACCCAATCTGCGCGGAAAACACAAGAAGAGCGGCCAGTGTCCCTTTTGCCCCAAGAAGATGGCCTTTTGCTCTTCTATTACGCGTCCGACCTATCTTTTTTTTTTTGGTCACGTACAGCTCCAGCAAAGTTCAGGAACTCTTTCGTTGCTTGGTTCTGTGGATTTTTCGAGCAAAGATACATCTCTGTTTACAGCAAGACAACAATGATGTACATAGGCAAGTAGTAACAGAAAAATAGCTGAGTACATTATCATGAGACGCGTTTATCCAGAACACCTATCCCGAAAAAAACCTAAAACTAATGATTCCAAAATTCCAAATCCAACGTAGACGTCGTCGAAGAACGTCTCAAAAGCCCACCACTAGTACTACCAACTCGCGATGGTGCTCCGGCGCTGTTTCGTGGAGTAGTATCATGACGCGGCGTCAAGACTTCTTCTTCCGTACCCTCGCGACTCAAAGCTAGCGCTCGAGACACCGAGCGCGATCGCGACCTTTCCTGGGTAAACAAAGACGTGAATGAAATTTCCGAATCACGTCTTCCCAAGCCCAAAGTCGATGTCTGACTTTGACTCTGACTCTGGCTCTGGCTCTGAGTCCAATAAACCGGCTGGGACCCAGAGTCTGACTCTCCCGGGCCATGCGGCCCACCACCACCACTGCCACTGCCACTGGCACCAACCGGTGTGCTCGCCCTCGAACTCGTCGTGCTCGCTATACTCTCCTCATAATAACAATCTCCCAACTTCCTTGGGCCTTTCCTCATCCCACTCCTACCTCGAGCTCTACTAATACTATAACCAACCCCTTTCCAAAACTTATCAACCAGTGGTCCTGGCACCTCAGACAACGAATCACAGTCCAAATTATCAAACGTATCACCCCGACTCAACGCACGAGGTTGGAATCCTTGTTCCAACGTCCTTGGTAACTCTTCAAAAACGAATCGGTCACGTCCGTTTCGAGTGGGGAGGAGAATGTTTTGCCATGAGAGGGATTTGCGGACTGGGCCGGAGATGTCTTTGGTGAGAATTAGACGGAGGTGGTGGAGTGGGACTGTGAGACGGTGAGAATTGACGTTTTCGAAAGCGTCGTTGTCGTTTTGATGGTCACCGTCGACCTCCTCCTCACACCATCTCGATTCGATAAACTCCCACAACCTATCAACCTCCTCTTGTCTATACTTCCCCGTCGTTATCCCCAGTTCCCTCAGATTAGGTGCAATCACTACCGGCCGTGCATCGCTGGCAGTCAGAGCATCCAACAACGTCGACGACTCTTCTACATAACTTGAACAATCGAGATGAGTCAAGGTATCCGACACACCGCTGACAAACTCGACGAGGTCCTTCCCGCTCAAATCAGAACTTTGGTTGAACCTGAGCTCGACCTTTCTGAGAGGCAATGTCGTTGTCGTTAACATTGGCATTGGCATTGGCGTTGGCGTTGACAAACCCGCCGCCGAGTTCACTGCTGACAAATCCTCCTCCTCCTCCAAACCACCACCACCACTGTCACCGCACCAGATACTACCGTGACTCCTTCTCATCAACCCAACCAACGTCCCTCCCATATCCCCACCTCCCCATGAATTCTTCTCGTGTTTAATCACGAGCTCCTCTAACCTCGGAAACGCAAACGGTTCTAAAAACCTCTCCGTACAAACTCGTCTTAAAAACTCGATTTCCAACACTTTCAGACGAGGTAAAACCCAAGGGGTTGTCGCTTCTCCTTCTACTCCTCCTTCAAGTTCGTCCCCACTCCACTCATCCACAACAACCCTAACCCTCTCCAACCTCCTCCCCTCTCTCAACATCTCCATCAACCCTTGCGTCTCTCTCGTCCCCACCATTTTCAATTCTAAATCCACTAATCTTCCCCAGTGGAGGGGTACGAAGTCTAGGATTCTCAACATCTCACCAGACCAAGCTCGCAAGGCAAGTGAGGTCAAGTTGGGTGCGGTGCGAAGGATTGGAAGGAAACCAGGATCCGTCGAGTCTGAACGATCACCGGCAGGATGAGAGAGTGCGAGAGTGGATGAGTATGGGAAATCGTTCGTGATAGATATAGAGAAACTTTTCAACAGAAGCGCTCGATTCGTCGTCCGTCGTTGTCCTCCTCGTCTACCCC
Source organism: Dendrothele bispora CBS 962.96 (assembly GCA_004369135.1). NCBI lineage: Eukaryota > Fungi > Basidiomycota > Agaricomycetes > Agaricales > Dendrothele > Dendrothele bispora. Next base: position 19,587 of record ML179737.1, on the reverse strand, counting down.
ATCTCCAAACCCAACCCCAAGGAACTTGCATCGACAACCTCTCTATCCTCTCCACATGCGCATTGAGCGTGTCTAGAATCTCCTCTGGGTACGGATCGTCTCTGACAGGGTACCTGGCGTACATTTCTATTGGGTCTGAGTCGCATGGACCGCGGGCTGCACCGTTTTTGATTGTTATGTTGAGAGGAACGGGCGGGAGAGACGAAGAGGACCGGGAGGAGGGGTAGGGAGAGGAGGGAGAAGAAGAGGGAGAGCAGGAGGAAGAGGAGGAAGAAGAGATGGGAGGACGAGAAGAAAGTGCGAGGTAACGAGAGATTTGGTTTAAGATGACATGAGGAGGAGGGAACAAACGATGGGGATCTTCCGAGTCAATAGAGGGTAGAGTGAATTCGAGACATGACCAGAGACGAGGGTTGGGAGAGTGTTGCCAGGGTTGGAAAGGAGTCTGGAGAGCTGCTGTCCTGGGTGTCGCGGTCGGCGTTAATGCTAGTGTTGACGTTGGTGTTGGCGTTGTTGTTGGCGTTGGTGTAGACGTCAGTACGGCTGTGGATGTGGGTGATAGTGGGAGTGGTGTAGACGACGACGTGACTCGGCGAGGAGAAGGTATAATCGGGCCGCCGATGAGGATTCGGTGCCAGTTTCGACATACTTGGGCGAGGATGAGAGGAGCAGGGACACCTTTATACAAATAAACCTCCATTTCACAACATTCTTTGAATATCTTTGTTAGGATTTCGATCGGAATCTTGTGGATGTGGACCTGAGGATTCATTATAATTTCGAGTTGACTCGAAGAGCGTTTTTGCGACATGATCAAAAACAACGAAGACTGGGGGTGAGTCTGGGAGGATGAAGAGGAGTGTCTAATCGAGGATGAACCTTAGGAAGAAGTTATCGAGAAAAAAAATTCCGACGTAGAGACGTACCTTGGGAGGACTATTGTAATCCAAATGCCACCGTTGGCAAACTTTTATCAACCCGAAACACGAGAACACTCTCTCTTCACTCAAGAGCGAAGCTGCGAAAGAAGATCTAGAGATAGAGGAGGGGTAGAACTCACCCTCCCTTCAGCTCGGAAAAGATGGTGATAATCCAAGAAAAAGTAACGGTTTTCAAATCGTCAGCCACTTGTCCAGTGTCTTATTATGCAATAGCTCCGACTCGAGTCGATGACTCGGCAAAACGAACAATAAAGAAATGTGGAATTGTGGCATTTGGCCCATGGCCGTGGCTCCAGAAGTTCAAGCGTCGCCCATGATCAATTACGGCTTGTTCTCTCAAATCATGGAACTTGTCGACCGCTTTCGACATGATCCCACCTTTCGCATTTATTCAGATTCTTTCCACTGTATAAGTATGAGGACTTACGATTCTGAGTTTCTCTTCTGGATAAGGTAATTGGATATATCTCTTTGGAGCTGGTATATAAATTTCGGAACGACCCCCTAATACGAGGTACAGTAAAATCTTCCAATCCGACTCTGAGTCTGAGTCCGTCGTCCCAGCTGCCGCTTTGCATGGCAATTCACACACCCATCGACATCACGGTTTCTGTGTCAACTTGAACCATTCTTTCCAAATCTCAACTCCCAGTGAGGCACCCTTGTATACTGCTTCTTGCTCGAGTCGAAACGATTTTTCGATCCGAGGCGTGGTTGTCGTCCGGGTTGAAGGTTGATGAAGAGTCGGTTGGTTGGTGGAGGGCATTTTGGAACGAAGGACTCGGAGGGATAAGCTGTTGTTCCGAGTCAACGCTGCTCAACTTGGCGAAAATAGAAGGATTTCTATAGGATTGCAAGGTGAAACTAAAATCAAAATAACGTGTGACTCTTTGCCACAAATGACTGATAACTGTAAGAAAAGTAAGGGCCTTTCGGACGTCCATGCTCTGGCGCAGCGTATCTTTCGACAATTATGTTGGGTTGTCGAGCATATGATGAACTACCAAGGATTCATATATGCGAGTCATCTTATAACATCCGTCTGCGGGAAACATAACTCCAATGTTGCGACATAGTCATAGTAGCCCGAATTACTTCAACACAACCTCAAGTTAGTCTGACGCTAACCCTTAAAACCGCCTCCGTCCGCACCCCACTGCGTGCGCTCAATGACACTTGATATATGATAGGTCATAGCCGGTGATGTTTGTCAATCCTATTGTCGACCACGCTGGTTCCAAAACTCAGGCTTTCAATGAAAATTTTTCAGTGACATCTCGATAGCTGGAAGAAGACAACAACTTTACGAGGTTCAGTCTTTGTCCAAATGACTTGTTTCAATAGCATATACTAGCATATACTCATGTCAGTTGGATAAACTTTTGTCTGTGAGGCCCTCGACGTTGCGGTAATCCAGTACGACTTCTGGATCTGTGCTGAAAGCTCACTAGATTGAAGTTGGTTAGCTGTATTGGCCATCTTAAGAAAATTAAAGTCGAGGCACTCTATCTGCAGTCAATAAGAATTTTCAATAGGCACAGTGACAGTACAGTAAAGTACATCAGGATAACGGACTTTCTACAGACAATAAAAAAAGTGAAATCTGTATTAATATTAGGCTAGATCAGAAGATATGTCTCTAAACGAAACAAAGGAAAAACTCACCAGAGTTTACGCAGCAGAGCACCACCCAGATACTGGATTATTCTATCGTAGTGTCGCGATTGCCAGCAACAAGGTTGTCCAACCTCATGGGCAAGCAAGCATCAGTGAATCGCCCGAGGTTACAGAATAGCAAAGTGGGAACACCTTTTCTCAATCGTGGTAAGTTGACCTTGCATCTGGCCGAGTTGACCTTGCACCTGGTCGAGTTGAACCTGCATCTGATTCACTTGACTTTCAATTTGAGTGACTTGTTGTGGTAAAGCCGCAAGAGGGGCAAAGGCTTGTTGTAAAGCCTCAATTTGGGCTTGAAGATCCAAGGGAAGGATATTGCCAAACTTTTCGATCTCCTGGGCAATGTTCTGGAGGCTCTGCGTCATGAGTGGAATATTGGGCTGAGCCATGATGACCGTTCGGCTGCAAGGGATATCGAACCCGTGATCGATCTGCCGCAACGGTTCAGGCGATCAGGCCCAGGGTTCATTGTCCTCTGGCACTGTCTAATCACCATCCTCCTACCTCTCCAAACCCGAAAAGATTCTGTCGGTGCGCCGAAAAGAACTCAACATCACCGCACCCAGCAAAGTCAGGCCACCCTTCCTTTGGACGCGTGCTGGTAGGTGCTGGTCCATCACCCGCACGCATCCGTATCAAGGAGAGGAAGACGTGAACAAGGGATCCGAAATGATATCTATGCTTGAAGCCGGCTCCTCTTTCCGTCGTTGTACCTATCCCATGAAGAGAAATATATCTTATAGTTGTAGAAGACTTACGGATTAGGTCCTTGACAAAGCCACCAAAGCGGATAATCACTGGACGGTGGGATTTAGTATCATTTACCGACAGATGTAAAGACACGTGGCCGGCTGACCGCTCATCCGCTTTTGTTTTCCATCCAGTTCCGTTGCTCACCATTCCTCTAGCTCGCACCCGATATGTGCGTAAAACACGAAAAGAGCGGCAAGTGTTTCTTTTGCAGCTGTGTTGGATGAACTCATAAGTGTCACAAGCGGACGTCATTCACTACGACACCTCTTGGCACCAGCGACTCAAAGTCAAACTGGCTTTACTTAAATCCCTACCTCCTATGAAGTCCGGAAAACCCCCACTTTGCCCTGCAGTTCATGATACCTCTTTATCGAAAATCCTTACCATGTAATCTCTACTAGAAAAAAGAAAAAACAGACTAAACCATGTCCGATAGTAAAGGCCCAGCAAGCCCCGCCCAATCCCGTTCTCCCTGGTCACCCACCTGCTCAAGTCGAGCAACAGCCCTCTCAATCCCGTCGAGCTAGCCGTAGTCGTACTTGAGGCCGTAGCCGAAACACACGTAGTCTCGGCGAGCGCAGAGGACGATTCTGATGTTGAACCTTCCTGTGGACCTCCTCAACAACAACAACAACAACAATGTGGTCCTAGACGCCGCGGTCAGAGGAGAAACAATGGAGGTTTACCAGATACAGGTGAACTTGACGATACGACGAATCAAGTTGGGCAGGTGGCTAGAACCGGTAAAGGTGCTGTGGACACGGTCGGAAAGACCGCTGGTGCGTTGGCTGGTGGTGGTGGCGATGAGGACGGAGATGATGATATGGGAGACAAGCCGTTGAAGTTGAGGTTGGATTTGAACTTGGATGTTGCCGTCGAGTTGAAGGCTAGAGTTCATGGTGATTTGACACTTTCATTGCTGTGAGTGATTTTCTTTTTCTTGTCGTTCTTGGTTAGTATGGTTCTGATTCGAGTCACTTATTACAGTCGATAAACGTCTGGAGATCCCTGTTCGGGATGCGACAAATCAAGATTATAACACCATGCTCATCAGACTACGTGTTCCTATGATTCGGATCCTAGATCCTACTCAACACAATATTACCTTTTCCTTGTCATTATACCTTAGCATCACTTCTTATTCGTTAGCTATGTCTTTATACGGACTTCAAACGAAATGAAATCCATTGTATCAATAGTAAAATCCTGTCTTACCGTTTTCTGAGTTAAAAAGCAAAGCCTCATTCCAAATCACTGTAGGATAATAAGCTCGGCGACTACGACTTGAACAGCATATCTCACTTACGTCGACTGAGAGCTCGCTGGATCCTAATCAGGACACCCCGGTCACGACTCGAAGTGGAGTCTAGACGTTTCTCTTCAATACTTAAGTGGAGACAACAAGTATTGGGTATTCTTATCATATTTCTAACAAATGATGCTATTTTACCCCTTCAAGCCTCTCATTTGTACTCAACCTCTTCTCTCCCGAGCTCAGAATCGACGTCACTAGATCCACTTTTTATACTTACTCCCCACTTCCCCCACCTTTTTTGATGTATAAAAAGCTGAATTCGATGCTCGCTCCTCCTCATTCTACTTACTACGACAAAGACAAACCACGACAACTTATCACGGCCTCTTAACTAACTAAACCTCTTTCGAAACTCAAACTCGAACCGACTACGTTTTTACTCTAAACCACTCTACTAACAAACCTCACTCACCTCGACACTTAAAGAACCGCATCAAACACTCAACTCACTAACTATACGCTTTCGGAAATCATCATGTCGTACACCGATTCCTCCCCGATCAAAGCCCCCGGAAGCTCACCCCGTTTCTCTTCTTCCTCCTCACCAAATTCCTCTCAATCGCCTCCTCCCGCTTCCTCGCGGTCGCATGACCGCCGGGCCAAGTACGATAACTCTTATAACTCCCAAGACCCCAGCGATCGAGACAATACCGATTCGATCAATCTATGTCCTTCAGACACAGCTAGTGTCCGTAGAAGAGGTGGTATAAGGAGGAAGTATCCCAGTGGGGATTATGGATCCGGATTCGGAAGTAATTCGAGTTGGGATCAGAATGGTCATGGTGGGGGTCGTGGCAGCAGCGGTGGTGGAGGAGGAGGAGGAGGAAGTGGAGGGAGGGGTTATAAAGACGATAGTTCGAATTCGGACCATGAGTATTATTATCCTGAGGAAGATGAGCAATACGACGATGATGGAGATGAGGATGATGGAGATGAAGGGTTTTTAGGTGATAGACTCGATCAAGTGGGCGGGAACGTTGCTGGGAATGCGAGGAATGTAGGTAGGGAAGTCAATAGGAATTTGGGGAGAGGAGCAGAAAGAGGAGGAGTGGGGAGGAGGGGAAGAAGAGCGAAAGATGATGATAAGGCTTTGAAGTTGAGATTGGACTTGAATTTGGATGTCGAGGTACAGTTGAAAGCGAGTGTGAGAGGGGATTTGACGTTGTCTTTGTTGTGAGTGGCCGTACTATTTTGATCCTTTACACTTTTATCCTCTTATTCGGGCGAGGATCTGATCAGGAACTGAGTACTGATGATTTATTTCTCTCTCTTCTTTTCTTATGGTTCGTAGGCAATGATTTATTTCGATCGATCGGCGGCAGCAGTAATAAGTTGCTCAGATGTTCAATAAAGGTCGCTTGAGCTTGGTTTTTTTCTTTTAACGCTCGAGCGCTTGTTAGCTTATAGTTGAAGTGAATGGATGGAATTTGGACTTTGGACTTTTGCCTATGAAGTTTGTAATACAATGTTTAAATAAATCTCAATCTAATTAGATCAGTTGTAGCGTATCAGTCTATGTACTAAAGTTGTTCAAACGGTCAATGAACGATTGCTTGAGCTCAGTATTTTTGTACAAAGTTCAGTTTACCTTCCAATGTCTACGCCTAGTCGTTCTTTTTCCTTGTTCGAAAACAACTCGATTTGTCAAATTAGCATTCTTATTGACGTTAGTAGTACTTTACCCAGCATATAGTTGTCAACAAAAATCGGAGTGTGAGTTAACAATGCACACATGACTTATCTCTGTCCCCAAGTCTGGTCATAACTGTTGTAGTGAATGCTGTTTCCTCAGCCTCTTTCCTGGCATTGTGTTCAGGCTCTTGCTTACTGAGTAAAATCACCAGGGTAGATAAACACCATTGGATCAAATTTATAACTAAGAAGTATCGGTTAGGTAAACAGTTACCAAAGCACACCCATTTCTTTGCATCTGACTTTCTGGCTAGTAGAAACATTTATGATCAAAAGATATTGTTTTTTGAGAATCATTTGTATATACATTTGAGAGGAGAACATATCTTCATACTAGACACCTGTAACTTGTAAATTGTACTAAACATTGCCAAAGCAAAGAAGGAGGACAGTTGGATTTGTGTGTTGCCAAAGAAGAAACCTGTGGAGGATGATTGTTCAATTTAATCAAAATGAAGATGAAAATTCAGTACCTCAAACATAGCCATCTTGATATGAAATTATTTAAATTCTTTGTGAACTGTGAGGGCATTAGCACCTGCATTTAGCAAAAGCTGAACAACATCTTTATTTCCCCAAAATAAAGCAGCCTGAAGTGCATTTTGATATAGACCACCTTGAGCATTCACATTTGCACCTGCATCTAGCAGAAGCTGAACAACATCTCCAAAGCAGCCTGGAGTGCATTTCCATAATTACCACCTTGAGCATTCACATTTGCACCTGCATTTAGCAGAAGCTGAACAACATCTTTACATCCTCAACATGAAGCAGTGTAGAGTGCGTTTCCATATTTACCACCTTGAGCATTCACATTTGCACCTGCATCTAGCAGAAGCTGAACAACATCTTTATGTCCCCCAAACAAAGCAGCCTGGAGTGCATTCTCATAGCGACCACCTTGAGCATTCATATCTGCACCTGCATCCAGCAGAATTTTAACAACATCTTCATATCCCTTATATGAAGCAGCCTGGAGTGCATTTCCATAGTGACCACCTTGAGCATTCACATCTACATCTCCATCCAGCAGAAGCTGAACCACACCTTTATGTTCATTATCTGAAGCAGTGTGAAGTGCATTTTCAAAGTGAGCACCTTCAGCATTCACATCTGCACCTGCATCCAGCAGAAGCTGAACAATATCTTTATATCCCCTATCTGAAGCAGCACAGAGTGCATTTCCATAATAACCAACTTGACTATTCACATTTGCACCTGCATCCAGCAGAAGCTGAAGAACATCTTTATGTCCTTTTTTTTAAAGCAAGCTGGAATGCAATGTTTTTATGATAAAGACCTTGAACATTCATATCTGCACTTGCATTCAGCAGAAGCTGAACAATATCTTTATCTCCCCTTATCTGAAGCAGCACAGAGTGCACTCCCATATTGACTACCATGAGCATTCACATCTGCACCTGCATCCAGAAGAAGCTGAACAACATCTTTATGTCCCTTAATTGAAGCAGTGTAGAGTGCATTTCTAAAGTGACCACCTTGAGCATTCACATCTACACCTGCATCCAACAGAAGCTGAACAATATCTTTATATCCCCTATCTGAAGCAGCACAGAGTGCATTTCCATAATAAACAACTTGACTATTCACATTTGCACCTGCATCCAGCAGAAGTTTAACAACATCTTTATTTCCCCAAAATGAAGCAGTGCAGAGTGCATTTGTAATACGACCACCTTGAGCATTCACATCTGCACCTGCATTCAGCAGAAGCTGAACAACATCTTTATGTCCCGTATATAAAGCAACCTGGAGTGCATCTCCATAATGACCACCTTGAGCATTCACATCTGCACCTACATCTAACAGAAGCTGAACAACGTCTTTACATCTTGTAATTGAAATATGGAGTGCACTTCCATAATGACCACCTTGAGCATTCACATCTGCACCTGCATCCAGCAGAAGCTGAACAACATCTTTATGTCCCATATATAAAGCAGCCTGCAGTGCATTTCCATAGTCACCACCTTGAGCATTTGCATCTGCACCTGCATCCAGCAGAAGCTGAACAACATCTTTATGTCCCATCCTTAACGCAGCCTGGAGTGCATTCTCATATTGACCACCTTGAGCATTCACATCTGCACCTGCATCCAGCAGAGGCTGAACAATATCTTTATGCCCATTATATGAAGCAGCCTGGAGTGCATTTCCATATTTACCACCTTGAAAATTCAAATTCACTTTTTGATTCAACAGTGTAGGAACAATTTGCTGTATGTTCAAGGTACATACATAATACAGTGGCTGCTGGATGTCTGTGATCTTTAAACCAAACTGGGGATCCTGAAATGGTCCCATATCTGGTTGGTGAATTCTCAGCCAGTTCAGATAGGCTCCATTTTGGGGGTCCAATAAGCACAATATGTTCTTTATGTCCCTCAATTCAAAGACAGATCTTATGTGTACCCCCCAATACCTAGCTGCATATTCAGCCAATGGGTATTCTTTGAGCCTTATCACTCTATTCATGTCTGCTCCACAATGGAGCAGATAAACAACACAGGACTGTCCAATGAACTCATGGGCCAGTTGTTCATTATTAATTTTTAAAAAGGCAGGTTGAACACAAGTCCCTTGAAGCAGATAGTCTTTTACAGAGGGGTGTGCCAACTGTACTTCAATTTTGACTGTCATCCGAGCCCAAGTTCTTGATTCTTTCATAATTACCAATGTGGACCCCAGTGTTGCCTTGATTGCAGTTTCCATGTCTGCTGTGCGATCTTGTTCTGAGAATGCTGGTGTTTTAGTAGGATCAATTGCTAGAATTTCTTGAGCCATTTCAATTGTTACTGGTTCAAAGGCAAATAGTATCCATTGCAACAGATATTTAGCCTCATCTTGATGTTGTTTAGGAATTCTGTCAATGGCCTCCTGATATGTATCCTCCAGAGTCTTAGGGAGCTTCTTCAATGCTACTCGCATTGCTTTTGTGGTTCCCAGACTCTTGAGTGTAGTGAATTGGCAGTCTACCCACCGTATTCTGAAGGGTATTCATATTAATTCAATCTAATCAAATAGGTGTAGTATGTATTACTTACTGTCCATGAGCTCCTTTTACCAAGGTTTCTTTTACCTCTGTTTCCAGTCCTTGAAATTTCTCTGCATTATCAGCCATTCCCCTTTCTACATATGCTTCAATGTCATTCAATGTTGTTTCAAGATTATTATCTAATGACATTTCATTAGCATCCAGTTTTTCTAGATCTTTGTCAACTGGAAATCGGCTCGAAACAGCAACATATGTTTTTTTGACCTCAAGAAGTTGCTGAATTAATTTGATCACTTTTTTTGACTCTTTACATTCATCCATTGCATCCAGAATGATATAGGTGTCTCCAGAACACTTATTCATAAGTTCAAGAACTGTATCCAGCATAATGTCATCAGGCACTTTTGCAGTCCCTTGAGAATAATTCTGATAAAGTGTCTTAAGAATAGACTGATCATAGTTGTTATGCATCCCCAATTTGACAAGAAGAGATGCAAGGACCCCTTTGTAGGTAACTTTGGAGTGGCCACTACCAAGTGAATCAAAATAGTAATAGAATACTTGGTGCCCTTGGTTCTGTAAATGGGTAATGACATTTGTGCTAAATGAAATCAGTATCTTTCCATCAATCTTCTTTTGAGTTGACCTTACCACAAAAAAGTCTTTCCAGAGCCAGCTGGGTAAGAATCAGTATAACTTGTCAATGTATGCTGCAGTAATACTAACCTTTGCCTTGTAACCAGAACAAATGACCATTTACCTTCCATTGAATGAATTGTGGATGGTTCAATAGCCAGATGCCTGTTCCTTCTACTCGTTTGTCTCTTGCTGTAACATAATTTGTGGAGGGATCAGGAGCATCAAGCCAATCAATAACTTCTTTAATGTTGAGTACTATACAAGAAACAATATTGTTAAAATTGTAGGGTACACCTCAGAAGAATGACTGTACCTCCAGATGAAGCATAATAATTGTATTGGTCTCTCCCTGCAGCATTCATGGTAACATTTCTGAAATAATTATTGTCATTGTTTGTGAAGTTGATTCTGTAGAACAAGTTAGCTTCATAAACTGATAAAATCCAAAAGGGAGACTACTAACCCAACCAATGTGTCACCACCCCCAGACACAGTCTCAGTATCAGTCATGATTTCTTGGTCAATAACACCCAACCAATTGTTGTTAATGTTAGGTTAGTTGTGAAAGACGGGAAGGTGAAAGTTATCCAGTTGCATGTGACTTGAATTCATTCTGTCAGATTTTAAGGTTTGAGCTACCGGGATGACCCTTTTAGCTTGAAGCATTGATTAATACATTGGTGGGCAATCCCACTGACGCGGCAATTTGTTTGCCATTGTTTAGAAGTAAAGGTCTCTCTGCCAAATCGTAGGTTTCCGTGTCCAGACAAGATATCTTGTCAGAAACCTCACTGCGCATCTAACTTTATAGACAAACTGGTCTTCGATTTAGATTATGCAGCTGCTCTTGGTCTCACTTTTTAATTTAACTTTCATTAAAGTGTACATCGAATACAGAAATAATGCAATTTTTCAGATATCGTCTAACTAAAACCAATCTTGTCTCGACTGTAACATGCCAAAAGGTAATTTAACTGTCACAAATGCGTGACATAACGCGCGTCAGTGACGGTCAAGTAGTCAAAAAACAGTCCCTAGTATACTATAGACATATAATGGATGTAATTGTGATATGTACATACTTCTACACGATGAAAATTACTCCAGATTCACCTGGCGAGCCTGCCAAGGCGCATTTTGATGAGTTACACAGAGGTCGAAGGGCGGACAAGTTTCTGTGTGGCTGTGCACTTAGTAATGGGCCATCAGCCTGGCGGGTTTTGCCCACCTCCAAATACATATTGAATCCAGTAAAGCGGCATCCCCGACTCCGACTGACAGTATACTATTGGAGTATTAAAGTTTTGTCAAGTTTGGAAATATGTATATTAACAAACAGTTGAGCTCCAGGATGATGAATGGAAAGAAGCGTGAAAATACGGTCAATAAAATTCATCCTTCACAAACCAGAGTATGTTTCACTGCCACCGTTGACAAGATAAGTATTATTTATATGAAGTGCAGCAAATGTACGGCCGGGACAGCACCACCGCAAAAAAGAAGTTCAGGTGAAGAAGCCATTTTCTGGAGGGAAGCTATTGCGTATATTTCAGGGGGGGGGGGAATGGAACCTCTTACTTCCCTTTTGAGGAGTACATTCTTCACAGATACTCTTCCACGTGAAGCTCCGAACTTACAGAAATTGTTGCGTAGTTTGGGGTGGCTTTCTCGAGTCAAAAACTTCGAGGACAAGCACGCAAATCTGATTCCAAAAGAGACGTGGTTACTTTGTTTGAAGCAGGTGGAGAATGAGCTAGAGCATTGGCAAGAAGTATATGATTCATACTGGAAACCACAATTTGAACCAAACCTACAAATCCTGAGGGATTTCCGAGGATCTGTCGAGCATGAATTTTTTACTCATGATGCAACACTGGCACGGTTGGTAAGTTTCTTATCATTTCTATATTAGTTTATACATATATGCGACTCAACAATCTGTCCATAGCCTCCAAGACTCCAAGTCAACAAGTACTCGACTCGCCGCCACTGAGACCCCAAAAAATTCGAGAATAAACATCACACATTTCAGATTCTGTCACCTCTCAAACAAACATGGAGGACTTAGGAGGAGAGTGAGACGCACGACAGATGATTGCACAAGAGGTGATGATTTGGAGGCAGGAAGACTAGGAAGATTATCCATTGAGACGCAGTCGATGTCAGCGCAGCCTCAGGATAGGACCGATGATAATTTGACGGGACAGATGAAAGGAGGATTGGGTACAGGAGGCCTAGCAGCTGATGGTCAGGTAGAGTCAACAATAGACGATCCACCGAACTTGAATGAGAATGTAACTCCCACTGAGGCTATTCACGACACGCCACAGCAGGACGGACATGTAGTCGAAGCTGAAACGCCTCGTGTGGATGAATCGGGCCATCATGAATGATGACAGAGACGAGGCTCCTACTACTACCAGTCTACATGAAGCTCAGCGTATGGACCAGAGGGAGATTGATTCAGGAAGTTCAATAGAGGTTGGACAGTTGGGAACGGACACATCCAAGGACAACGGGTCGCATGCGGGGAATGATAATGAGACGACAAGCGTAGATCGAGTTGAACAAGCGGGGAGTAGTCAAGCCGCTAAATCTAGAGGGAACAAAGGGAAGGGGGGTTAAATACAGGAGGGGCAGTTGTTGTGGATCAGTTGCACATACCAGATAAACAGGGTAATTGTTTATCTGGTATTGAAGTTAAAGGCGAAACGAGTGAAGACCCCGATGAAGCTGGAGGGAACGTAGTTAATATTCGGCTCATGGTCAATCGGTCTCAGGCAGAAGATGATAGGACGGAAGGAAAGAGAGAACCCCCGCGCAACAACGACTGATGACCGTAGAAAGTGGGGTCTTCCGGATGTGCTTTGGCATGTATCTTTTTACAGTTCTGAATATATTGGATTTATGTTGGGCTTGTCGAAGTCGAGCGCATGGTTAGAATAAATCAACTCTAACTCCATTTCCTGCTCCGCAAAAAAGCTTTGAAAAGAAGGATCTAAATTCTCCACCAGCCACCAATGATTCACGTAAATTATCCGTCTGTACTTAGAACAGGAGTGACAACAGGAAAACAACCGACTCACAACTGGTACGCTGCATCCGCTTTCCTGATTTTGATGTTTCTTTGAAACATCTCCGGAGAAATAGTACATGAACTCCAACGTTGCGATAGCCATATACTATTAGTAGCCTGAAATACGCAGAACACTCCAACAGCTGGTCAAGTAGTCTAATTGCCACTGATATAATTTGGAGTAAGAGCACGCCGCCATCTGTAATGGGGAGAAACGACGACTTTTTGAGCTTGAATGAATAGATTTATGCAATAGATTCCTGCCTTTCCGAGTCACGGCGGGTGGGACGGTTCAAAAACCCCATTGCATCTAATTATTCGCGCCTGTAGTATGTATGTAGTACCAAAAATAAGTTGAACGCACACGCTCCGGCACGAGTGAACTACTTGCAAAGATGTTGTCATCAATACGGGGGTGAGAGACTCCATGATAAAGAACGAGCATAATTTGATGTATACAAGATGATCGATGATGACCTTGTAGATGTCCAAACGGTGTCGAGGGTTTCGTAGGTCATGTTGAGGGACTTGAATACAAACTGCACCATGCACGGCGAAATTAAGTTTTGAAGAGTGGAGATTGAGATGAATTGGGGTCTGTAATTGGAAGAGCACAATATGCAGCAGATCCAGTACAAGATTTCGATGCAGAATCTTGATCATCAGATCAGTACTCGAGTGCCGGTGGGCCGGGATCAGTTACTGGGTGATGAGAATAGGATACTTAGACTTGAGTTTTGAAATCGATAAGTAACGTTTGTGAAGAAGAATTATACTCAAATGTGAATATGAAGGGAGATGTACCTGATAGTTGCAAAAGACTTATGGATTAGGCCCTTGTGACGAAGCCATCAAAGCGGTAATCACTGGATGGTGGGATTTACCGACTGCAAATTGCAATGTTACTGTAACGACAGATGTAAGACACGTGGCCGCTCACTCACTTTTGTTTTCCGTCCAATTCCGTTGCACGCCATTGCTCGGACAGCTTCCTCCAGCTCGCACCCAATCTGCGCGGAAAACACAAAAAGAGCGGCCAGTGTCCCTTTTGCCCCAAGAAGATGGCCTTTTACTCTTCTATTACGCGTCCGACCTATCTTTTTTTTTTTGGTCACGTACAGCTCCAGCAAAGTTCAGGAACTCTTTCGTTGCTTGGTTCTGTGGATTTTTCGAGCAAAGATACATCTCTGTTTACAGCAAGACAACAATGATGTACATAGGCAAGTAGTAACAGAAAAATAGCTGAGTACATTATCATGAGACGCGTTTATCCAGAACACCTATCCCGAAAAAAACCTAAAACTAATGATTCCAAAATTCCAAATCCAACGTAGACGTCGTCGAAGAACGTCTCAAAAGCCCACCACTAGTACTACCAACTCGCGATGGTGCTCCGGCGCTGTTTCGTGGAGTAGTATCATGACGCGGCGTCAAGACTTCTTCTTCCGTACCCTCACGACTCAAAGCTAGCGCTCGAGACACCGAGCGCGATCGCGACCTTTCCTGGGTAAACAAAGACGTGAATGAAATTTCCGAATCACGTCTTCCCAAGCCCAAATCGATGTCTGACTTTGACTCTGACTCTGGCTCTGGCTCTGAGTCCAATAAACCGGCTGGGACCCAGAGTCTGACTCTCCCGGGCCATGCGGCCCACCACCACCACCACCACTGCCACTGGCACCAACCGGTGTACTCGCCCTCGAACTCGTCGTGCTCGCTATACTCTCCTCATAATAACAATCTCCCAACTTCCTTGGGCCTTTCCTCATCCCACTCCTACCTCGAGCTCTACTAATACTATAACCAAACCCCTTTCCAAAACTTATCAACCAGTGGTCCTGGCACCTCAGACAACGAATCACAGTCCAAGTTATCAAACGTATCTCCCCGACTCAACGCACGAGGTTGGCAATGGACTCCTTGGTCCAACGACGTCCTTGGGTTTCTCTTGAAAAACGAATCGGTCACGTCCGTTTCGAGTGGGGAGGAGAATGTTTTGCCATGAGGGGGATCGGCGGACTGGGCCGGAGATGTCTTGGGTGAGGATTAGACGGAGGTGGTGGAGTGGGACTGTGAGACGTTGAGAGTTGACCGTGTTTTCAACACCGTCGTCGTCGTTCGTCGTTGTCGTTTTGATGGTCACCGTCCTCCTCCTGCTCCTCACACCATCTCGATTTGATAAACTCCCACAACCTGTCAACCTCCTCTTGTCTATACTTCCCCGTCCTTATCCCCAGTTCCTCAGATTAGGTGCAATCACTACGGCCGTTCATTGCTGGCAGTCAGAGCATCCAACAACGTCGCCGACTCTTCTACATAACTTGAACATTCGAGATGAGTCAAGGTATCCGACACACCGCTGACAAACTCGACGAGGTCCCTCCCGCTTAAATCAGAACTTTGGTTAAACCTGAGCTCAGCCTTCCTGAGAGGCAACGTTGACAAACCCGCCATCGAGTTTGTTGCTGACAAATCCTCCTCCTCCTCCTCCAAACCACCACCACTGTCACCGCACCACATACTACCCATGACTCCTCCTCATCAACCCAACCAACGTCCCTCCCATATCCCCACCTCCCCATGAATTCTTCTCATGTTTAATCACGAGCTCCTCTAACCTCGGAAACGCAAACGGTTCTAAAAACCTCTCCGTACAAACTCGTCTAAAAACTCGATTTCCAACACTTTCAAACGAGGTAAAACCCAAGGGGTTGCCGCTCCTCCTTCCTCCTTCTCCTCTCCTCCTCTCCAAACCCCTCCTCATCCCCACTCCCACTCCACTCATCCACAACAACCCTAACCCTCTCCAACCTCCTCCCCTCTCTCAACATCTCCATCAACCCTTGCGTCTCTCTCGTCCCTACCATTTTCAATTCTAGATCCACCAATCTCTCCCAACAACGAACGGGTACGAGTCTAGGATTCTCAACATCTCTCCAGACCAAGCTCGCAAAGCAAGTGAGGTCAAGTTGGGGGGTGGTGCTCAGGATTGGGAGGAAACCAGGATCCGGAGAGAGTGCGAGAGTGGATGGATATGGGAAATCGTTTGTGATGGACATGGAGAAACTTTTTAACAGAACAGCTCGATTCGTCATCGTACTACATCGTTCTCTCCCCTCCTCCTCCCCCCCTCCTCCCCCTCGTCTACGACCCCACCTCCAAACCCAACCCCAAGGAACTTGCATCGACAACCTCTCTATCCTCTCCATATGCGCATCTAGCGTGTCTAGAATCTCCTCTGGGTACGGATCGTCTCTGACGGGGTACCTGGCGTACATTTCTATTGAGTCTGAGTCGCATGGCCCGCGGGCTGCACCGTTTTTGATGGTTATGTCTAGAGGACTGGGGGAAGAGCCGAAGAGGAGGAGGAAGAGGGAGAGGAGGAAGGGGAAGAAGAGGAAGAGATGGGAGGACGGGAAGAAAGCGCGAGGTAACGAGAGATTCGGCTCAAGATGATATGAGGAGGAGGGAACAAACGATGGGGATCTTCCGAGTCGATAGAAGGTAAAGTGAATTCAAGACGTGACCAGAGACGAGGGTTGGGAGAGTATTGCCGGGGTTGAAAAGGAGGGAGAGCTGCCGTAGTGGGTGTCGCGGTCGGCGTTAATGCTAGTGTTGGTGTTGGTGTGGATGACGGTACGGGTGAGGATGATAGTGGGAGTGATGTGGACGACGTGACCAGAGGAGAAGGTATAATCGGGTCGATGAGGATTCGGTTCCATTTCCGACATACTTGGGCGAGGATGAGAGGAGCAGGGACACCTTTGTACAAGTAAACTTCCATTTCACAGCACTCTTTGAATATCTTCGTTAGGA
The DNA here is from genome assembly GCA_004369135.1 of Dendrothele bispora CBS 962.96. Taxonomy (NCBI): domain Eukaryota; kingdom Fungi; phylum Basidiomycota; class Agaricomycetes; order Agaricales; genus Dendrothele; species Dendrothele bispora. The sequence goes on along the minus strand of ML179737.1, from coordinate 2,662 downwards.
TTTCGGTCGGAAGCTTGTGTATGTGAATCTGAGGATTCATTATGATTTCGAGTTGACTCGAAGAGCGTTTTTGGGACATGATCAAAAACAACGAAGACTGGGGGTGAGTCTGGGAGGATGAAGAGGAGTGTCTAATCGAGGATGAACCTTAGGAAGAAGTTATCGAGAAAAAAAATTCCGACGTAGAGACGTACCTTGGAGGGGAGGACTATTGTAAATCCAAATGCCACCGGTATTCTAGTGACCACCGTTCCGTTGGCCAATTTTTCATCAACCCGAAACACGAGAACACTCTCTCTTCACTCAAGAGCGAAAGAAGAGATAGAAGAGGGGGTAGAACTCACCACTCCCTTCAACTCGGTTGAAGAGATGGTGATGATAATCCAAGAAAGAGTAACGGTTTTCAAATCGTCAGCCACTTGTCCAGTTGTCTTTATGCAATAGTTCGAGGTCGATGACTCGGCACTGGCAAACGAACAATAAAGAAATGTGGAATTGTGGCATTGGCCCGTGGGCCATGGCTCCAGAGTCCAAGCGTCGCCATGATCAATTACGCGTACGGCTTGTCTACTAGATCTCTCAAATCATGGAAATTTATCGACCACTTCGACGCATGCATCCCACATTTCGCATTTATTCTTTCCACTGTATGAGAACGTACAATTTTTTAGTTTCTCTTTTGGATAAGGTAATGAGATATATCTCTTTGGAGCTGGTATATAAATTTTAAGAACGACTTCCGCAATCAAAAGTACACTCTCTCCTAATAGTACGGGGTACAGTAAAATCTTCAACTCCGACTCTGAGTCTGAGTCCGTCGCCCCAGCTGCTTTGCACAATTCGCACATCCATCGACGTCAAAGTTTCCGTGCCAACTTGAACTATTCTTCCGAATCTCAACGAGCTACTTTCCTAGTGAGCTCCCTTGTATACTGCTTCTTGCTCGAGTCAAAACGATTTTTCGATCGTGGGTGTCGTCCGGGCTCGACGAAAGTTGGTGAAGGGCATTTTGGAACGAAGGACTCGGAGGATTTAGCTGTGTTCAACGTTGCTCTCGACTTGGCAAAATAGAAGGATTTCTTTAGGATGCAAGGTGAAAAACTAAAAATCAAAATACGTCTAAGTTGCCACAAACGACTGATAACTGTAAAAAAAAAAGTAAGGGCCTTCCGGACGTGCTCTGGTATGTATCTTTCGACAATATGCTGCAATATGTTGGGTTTCTATTGGGTTTGTCGAGCGGCGCATGATTAACTACCAAGGATTCATGTGAGCCCTGTAGCTTGTCACATCCGTCTGCGGGAAACATAACTCCAATGTTGCGACATAGTCATAGTCGCCCGAACTACGCAGAACACTTCAACACAACCTCAAGTTAGTCTGACGCTACCCCTTAAAAGCGCCTCCTCCGCACCCCACTGCGTGCGCTCAACGACACTTGATAGGTCATTAGCCGGTGATGGATGTCAAGCCTATTGTCGACCATGCTAGTTTCAAAACATTCAATGAAAAAATTTCAGTGACATTTGAGGCTCATTGAGGAGGATGTCTCAATAGCCGGAAGGAGACAACAACTTTACGAGGTTCAGACTTTGTCCAACTGACTTGTTTTAATAGCATATACTAGCATATACTCATGTCAGTTGGATAAACTTGTGACTGTGAGGCCCTCGACGTTGCGATAATCCGTTACCGATTCTGGATTTGTGCTGAAAGCTCACTAGATTGAAGTTGGTTAGCTGTATTGGCCATCTTAAGAAAATTAAAGTCGAGGCACTCTATCTGCAGTCAACAAAAATTTTCAATAGGCGAGACAGTACAATAGAGTACACCAGATAACAGACTTTCTACAGACAACGAAAAAAAAAAGCGAAATCTGTATTAGGCTAGATCAGAAGATATGTCTCTAAATGAAACAAAGAAACTCGCCAAAGTTTACGTAGCAGAGCACCCAGATACTGGATTATTCGATCGTAGTGTTGTGATTGCCAGCAACAAGGTTGTCCAACCTCATGGGCAAGCATCAGTGAATCGTCCAAGGTTACAGAATAGTAAAGTGGGAACACACCTTTTCTCGATCGTGGTGAGTTGACCTTGCATCTGGCCGAGTTGACCTTGCACCTGGTCGTGTTGACCTTGCACCTGGTCGAGTTGACCTTGCACCTGGCCGAGTTGACCTTGTAAAGCCTCAAATTGGGCTTGAAGATCCAAGGGAAGGATATTGGCAAACTTTTCGATCTCCTGGGCAATGGACTGGAGGCTCTGCGTCATGAGGGGAATATTGGGCTGAGCCATGATGACCGTTCGGCTGCAAGGGATATCGAACCCGTGATCGATCTGCCGCAACCGTTGGCGGTTCAGGGGTTCATTGTCCTCTAGCACCGTATAATCACCATCCTCCTACCTCTTCAAACCCGAAAAGATTCTGTCGGTGCGCCGAAAAGAACTCAACATCACCGCACCCAAAGTCAGGCCACCCTTCCTTTGGACGCGTGGTGGTCCATCACGCGCACGCATCCGTATCAAGGCGAAGAAGACGTGAACGAGGGATCCGAAATGATATCTATGCTTGAAGCCGGCTCCTCTTTCCGTCGCTGTACCTATCCCAACCCGCTTGCAATTTGGCCATCATGCACCATTGACGATTTCCGTGCTCTCCTTA
>ML179736.1:0-56657 GCA_004369135.1 Dendrothele bispora CBS 962.96 | reverse complement strand
CAAGGCTGGTATATACTTTGACCAGTGGGTGGCACGTGTTACCATTAAGTTTTTCTAATTTACTTTTTTGTAGAAAGGTAGCGTCTGCGTTGGCCAAGAAGACCAAGCAGCCTGAGCCCAAAGGATACAAGGATGGCCAGGAACAGCTGCTCATCGATGCTTGGAAGTACCATTGCTCGAGTGTCCATGACCATCCTCCCAGTGAACAGCTTCCTTTCAACAACCCTTTCGACCTCAGCTCTCAGCCTAAGGGACCTCAGATTGAGAGGGAGGATGAGATGGCTCAGACCATTCACATGACCCAGATCTTGACTTTGAACGTTCCTTCCAGCTCTCCATCGACTCCTCATCCTTCTCCAAGTAAAGGCTCGTCCTCACGTGGCATTGGTGGAACTTTTGCAAAAGCTGGTCCCTCCAGGCTGGATCCAAATGTTCGACCATCGCCAGCTCCTGCCACTCCTGACTTCAATCGCTGCTCCCCTTTCAAACCTGCTGCTGCTCCCCCCTCACCCTCTAAGGCTGAAGGGGGTCTGAGCCGCTCCCCCAGTCCAAGCAAACGTTTCAAGGGGTCGGTTGATGACGACGCTGAGGCTGTGTACCCCTCTTCTGAAGAAGAGGAGGAGGGGCCCATCAGGTTCTTTGTTGTTCGCTTTCCTGGTGGTGCTGATTTTTTTTCTTCAAGGTATGTTGTGCATTTTATTTCATTTGGATTTATATTGATTACCTCCAAGTGACGAGGCCTTCAAAGCTCTCCGAGATTTCCACAAGCAAGGCATCAGCGCCGCCATGAGGACGACAACCGATGCCCAGCTTGCTCAGGACTTTGCTGATAGGGCCTAGTCATGCCAGATGGGTCGTCATGCTGGATGGGTAGTCTTTGTATACGTTTGCTTACATTTCATGCTGTTTTTACGTCTATATCTGTACCATGAAAAAATGTGTTTTGCTAAAGTAGTCGACAAACGCCTCAAGGGATCTAGATCTGGAATGCAGGTGATCTAGATCTAGAAATCAGCCTCGTGATCTTGTTGATGGTCATGTGCTGGACTTTTCAATTTGCCTTCTGACTTCTCTTCTTCGACTTCTATTAATTTCCCCGATCGACTTTCGTGGCAACTTCGGGGCTTCTCTGACTTCTTTCCATACTTGGCTCTTCAGATACTCCGTTACCTTGGACGAATTTCGTTTGCTCCTCGCCAAATTATCGCACCGAGGATTGTCGAAACATTACAGAATGCAGGACATAGGTACTTAAACCTACAAGATACACTTGGTAAGCCAAAATCCGAGTCATGTCTTCAAGAAAAAAGTTCAAGACAGCTGACAATAATGTCCTCAGCGATATTACTTCTTTATCTGCTCTTGGGCTTAGTTTTCATGATCGAACAACGGACAACTTGATACGAACTCAAGGACTTTCTGATGATCGTCGCCGTATTCATACTTCATACCTTACAGCTCCGACTCAACGGCAACGACTCTTTACAACCATTGACTCCAACGACGATTGGCAAGGCTTCGAGCATGAATGGAGATTCTTGCCTGAGGGTGGATCTTATGTTTACCAGGTCAGAAAGGGACGCGTTACAAGAATGGGTACAAGGCATCTCTTTGCTTCAGTTCGTCTTTGTTGTTCTTTCTTTTATTTTTATATTCTTAACCTACCACAGGACAATCCAATGCGGACCTTTATTGCCAATCATGACGATTATCTAGCCGTTCAGATGATATTGAAAGGACGTGGAGACCATCTCTCTGCCACCTGCCCTTCTTGCCCTTCCGACCGTCCTCCTATCGAACCAACCTTCCGATGCATCGACTGCTTTCATACTGCTCTGTGCTGTCAAGACTGTTGTGTGGAACGTCACCAGGCTAATCCTTTGCATCGTATCCAAGTAAGTTATTCATGTCTTTGTTCTACCTTAGCTGTCCTGACCTACTTTTGCAAAAGTCATGGAACGGGAACCACTTCCAGCTTGTCTCTCTTAAGAGGCTTGGTCTAGTTGTCCAATTAGGCCACCCTGATGGTTCCACCTGCCCTGATCCGAGGAATGGTCCCTCCAAGTTGATTGTAATTCATACAAATGGTCTACATCGCATTCGACTGAATTACTGTGGCTGCTCCAAATCAATCTCCACTTTGACCCGTTGCCAGCATCAAAAGTGGGAACAACTCATGCGTGCACGCTGGTTTCCAGGCACCCATATTCGACCGAAGACCGCATGCACCTTTCAGATGTTAGAACAATTCCATATTCTAACTCTTTCGGGCAAGATAACAGCCTATGACTATTATAAGGGCTTAGAGCGTTTGACAGACAACACAGGTCTGAAAATCCTGTGAGTTCATCGTTTTCTTCAGATTCATATCCTCAGTCATGCCCCATACTTAGAACCGCTATCCCACAACCTTGAGAATAATCCGACAATGGCGCCATTTAAGAATGCTTCGGCGTGGGGGTCGAGGCAATGACGGGATTAGGGGCGTTGTTGAGACTAAGGCTGGGGAACTAGCGGTGGATTGTATCGCTTGTCCCCAACCGGGGGTAAACCTCCCTCCCACTTGGGATAGTGCTCCGGAAAAGTATCCGTAAGTTATCGATTGCTTTTGCAAAAGTTTGACCTTACGAACAATTTCTATAGTTTTTTATATACCTTGTTCCTTGCTTTCGACGCTTGTTTCCGTCTCAAAAGGAAGAAAATCTCAAGCTGGAAGAGGGATCCTAGTCTTCATGATGGTTGGGCCTATTTTGTTGAGAATCAACCCTATTTAGACTGGTGTCGGAAGATGGCCCAACAAAAAGAAGTAGGTCTAACATACACGTTATTGACATGAATGCTTACTTGGGCTTCAGATGAGTACCTGTACTGGTCTATCAACTCTTGACCATGCAAATACGAAGTTTCATGAGGGTTATGATGAAACGGGGAAGGGCTGTGGTCTCTGTGCAAGACATGAGGTGGTGCTTAAGAATGCAATGGGGGCATTGCAAGTAGGTGAACGGTAGGTTCTTTATCACTTGCTTTTGCAAAAGCTGGCCGGGTTTTAGTCGATAGCTTTTGCAAAAGTTGCTAGACTTGAATACTGACTTTATTTATTATCAGGTACGCAAATATGGATTATATCAAGGCGTCTATTCTGCGACACGTTGATGCGCATTTGCCATTACTCGTGTCCTATGACATCGTTTGCCAATGGTCTAAGAAGGTTGCCCAGCGTCTGAAGAAACTACCACCACTGGTTCGATTGGACCTTACACTCCGAATCGTTTCCTTCGTTATCCCCAAGTTACACATTCTCGGACACCTCGTCTCATGTCAGGAGAAGTTCTCCTTGAACTATACTTATGGAGTTGGGCAAACCGATGCTGAAGGTATTGAACGGGTATGGGCTGGGCTTGGTGGTGTTGCGACTAGCTTGAAGGAGATGGGCCCAGGGTCGCACCACGATACGTTGGATGATCATATGGGACATTGGAATTGGTGTAAAATTGTTGGTCTTGGTCAGTCTGCTTGTCATTCTATATAAAGTATGTCTTAGTTGAAGCATTTAAAAGGTGATCTTCTTAAAAAGCGACTCACGAATGCCGTCTCTGAATATCAACGGCTATTTGATTCCTGGACTGAATTCACCAGGAACCAGCTGGAAAATGCCGGTGGCTGGAAGAAGATGGTTGACGAATATGAGCTAGGGCTATCTTCATACAATCCCTATGTTTCACCTTCAGACGGTAGGTATCCGCAGCTTTTGCAAAAGCTCAAATACTGATCCATCATCAAATTTAGGAACGACTGCCCAAAGCATCAGGCTTGAGCTGGCTCAGGAGGCACAGGAGAAAGCAAGGAAGGAGATGGCAGAGGGGGAGGGGGGGGGTGCTCTCAGCAGTGGGGAAGATGACGATGAAGATGATTTGCCGGACTTGGATACCAGTCCCGGCGAGTTTTTGTTTTTTGGCCTGGAAATAGAGCAACGGCAGTATGTCTTTTTTAAGCTGGATATTCTTTTACTCATTTGCCACAGGCGTGAACTCCGTCAGGATATTATGGCTATCCGAGACCCTACTAATAAGCAACTCACCCATATCGTGGATCAAAGAACAAAGCTTATGCGACAAATCCGACGTTTTCGTGCTCTTCAGCTAGGTTACATGCCTGTATCCCTCCAGATCATTGCTACCCTCCCATCTTCCAAATCACAACTCAATGTTGAGGATATTCCACTCTATCTTCCATCCCAACTCTCCTCCTCTCAACGTTCTTCCAGTGCTTGCAAATCTGAACTAGCTGAAATGGAAATTAGGCTCAGGGATGGCCTTCTGAATGAATCCTTGAACCAATTACGTCGATTCCTTCTCGTAAAGCAAAGGTTGCTTCGATATAAGAAGATCAACGCTCGGCATCAAGGGGCAACTACCCGATCCCGAAGGATAATAGGAAACCAGGATAAAAAGATACAGCTTGCAGTGTTGACCTATAGAGCCGCATGGAGAGCAAAGCTGTCGCTACTTAATGGAGACAAGGATGCGTTGGGATGGAAGGAACTCTTGGACGAGCATGTAGTGGGTATGGAGGATCTACAGGTTGCTGAAAGAAGGAGGGCGAAGGCAGCAAAAGGGAAGAGAGCGGAGGCAACCAGGAGGATGCTAGCAGGAGAGAACCCTGTTCCAGGAGCAAGAGAGAAGAGCAGGGTACCCTCATGGATTTGGCATGGTACTTCCCAGGGGGAATTAGAAGCGGATAAGGTGTTATATGATGGTGCGAGTATTTTGTCGTCCACTTTTGCAAAAGCTAACAGGTTACTTTTGCAAAACTTTAGGTCTACGAATCGAGTGGTGCAAAGCTTATGCCCGAGTTAAGAGATGGCGGGAGGAGATCTTACTTCTCCAGGAGGAGATGAGGAGATGTCTGGCTACTCTGCGTTGGCAGATAGCTCTATGGGAGGGTAGAGCTAATGTTGATACGTTTGATGGAGAAAGGCTTGAGGGTGCCAGAGCTTATGCGTATGAACAGGTTGCCACCCGTCGTCAAATTGTGGAACGTTTTGAAAGGCTTTGGAGCAATGGAGAAGTGTCGAGGTTGCGGAGTTTTGTACCTGGTGATCTTCACATTCCAACTGGCCCCAGTGAGGAGGATGATATGAGTGTGGATGAGGACGACGACGACGAGAGCGAGGATGGGGATGGTGAGCAGGATCAAGAAGAGGAGCAGTCGTCATATCTGGAGCTAGAGGAAGACGTTGATGAGGAGGAGTTGGAGGACAAGATTGAGGATGAAGTGGAGGACATGCTGGAAGGAGAGGAGGAGTTACGGAACACAGATGTAGACATGGAGGAGGGGGACGCATCCGGCATGACGCTAAAGGAGATGCTTTCCTCTTTGGAGGAGGATCAGACCTGGTAGTGGTGAGTAGTCCTCATCTTTTGCAAATGGTGGATATATAACTGACGTTAACTTTTGCAAAAGTGCTGATGATATGGTATTAGGTTTGATCCCTTGTTTGCAAAAGGATTGCATTGTCTCCAGTTATTTAATCAGGTCTATTAGTTTTTATGGTTTTGGTTCAATCCCCTATATTTTCTTTCTGAGGAAACATGTGTTGTTGCTAACTTTTGCAAAAGCTGTTTCCTTTTATGGAGACAGCTTTTGCAAAAGTAGTGTTCAATGTCCCTTTAGTAGTACCCAGCTTTTGCAAAAGCTGACAAGACAGCTGACCGTAACTTTTGCAAAAGCGTTTTATTAAGCATTTTATTACAATAAAAAGTCATACACGTGAATACTAGGTCACTTTTGCAAAAGTCGTCCTCAAGTGAAAATCTTCAAGGTGCCGCAATGCCGTTCTTGGAGACGTGTACACGTGACTTGCCAGGGCGGCTCCGGAGCCTGACACCGTTACCGACACTAGCGACACCGTCCCCGGGCTTTCTGACTGGTGCTTATACACTGTCGGTACTTTTGCAAAAGCCGTGGTGACAATATACGGTAACTTTTGCTAAAGTACCACCGCATCTGGTGCCAAAGATTCATGGGTGTAACGGTGTTGCATGAGTGCTTCATCCCATATAATGAGGTCTGTCATACGAAGAAGATCGGCTCGTTGAGATTCTTTGGAAATGGTGCAGAAAGAGTCGGCTGTGAGATCATCAATTGGAATTTTGAACAAAGAATGAGCAGTTCTGCCCCCGGGTAAAAGCAGGGCTGCAATCCCGGATGATGCAGCACAGAGTACAATTCGACACTGGCCACGGAGATGATGACAGATCGTTTTGTATAAACATGTCTTGCCGGTTCCTCCTGCACCATACAGAAAGAATGAAGTGCCAAGATTATTTTCAACAGAATTGACAATAGCTTCAAAAGCATTTTGTTGTTTGACATTGAGCATTTGAATCCGCCTGAGAGCGCTTTCACGCTCTCTATCAGGGTTGTAGCAGAGCTGCTCCGCAATTAGGGTATTCTCTGATTGTCTAGTCCAATCTCGTTGGGGACGGGGCATGGATGGAAAGTCTAGAAGGGAGGAACCCGACTCTGACAGAATTTGGTTCAAAAGATGAAGACCATAGTCATATTCATCCTCGCTTGTCGGGTTTAGGTGGCCCATGCAAATGAGACTAAAACCCAATCTCTCGCACATACTATCACGGAAATCATGCCAAAGTAGCTCCGGCTTCAAAGGTGAACAGAAGAGAAGTATTGTTGCAAACAGCTGTCGTAACCGGGATCCAGTCTGGATCTGGCATGCCTCCAGGAGACATCTCTTCCATTCTCCATCGTCTTCCAATAATCCTCGAGCAAGACAGGCTTCACGGTAAGTTTGATAAGTCTGCCCTATTAATAAATTGGTTTTCAAAATGACGGGAATCAGGAGGAATTCAAAACATACTTACCTCTATATGATCGGATGTCGTCAAATGATGTGCATCCCCGGACAATTGTAAGAAGCAAGCGTAGGTAGAACCTCTCACCGGCTCGAGGTGAGACCATATACATGCGTCCAATGGCAAAACCACGTTGTCGAAGTGACCAATAACCCTGAGAGATCAACTTGGAGGGGTCTTCTGGATTTGGTACCCTCTTTTTCTTCCATACAAATTGCTGAGGAAACTCCTGATATGTGAGCTTTCGAGCTTGTTCACCGACCGCCCCTGGGATCGAATTAGCTTCAAAAAAAGCCGTAAGTGTTGTATTTTCATGTCGTGAACGCTGGATAAGTTCTTCAGGATCTTGAGTAGGATCATAAACGGTCATATGATGTCCTGGAAGATGGACCTGCAATCGAACGACATTTGGAATTTGAGCATGCATGTCAAAATGAAAGATACGCCACATAGCCTCAGGAGGTCCAAGGTATCGGCCGTCCAGATATTGCTTGATCTCGTCAAGATCAATCTCCAATGTTGCACGATCACCACCTTTATGAATGTACTTGAACAGATATTTGATAGATCGGATATTCGATGCACATTCGACATTGATATGGCAGTCAAATTTCGCTGATAAGTATGGAGAATAGGGTACAATCCAACGATTGTCAAGAATATGTGCCCCAACCTGGTATGCGCGGCCATCGTTCGGTCTCGCATATCTAGGGTATCCATCGTCCTCATCAAGAGAAGTGGATGGGAGACCTCGCTTTTGAAATTCAATGGTATAGACATAAGCCACGGCTTTTCCAAATATCCCAACATTGTATATGTCATTTAAGAGTTCCTTTTTCTTCATGTGAAAAACACGTGCAACCAAGTCTGGTCGGTCATATGCAGTCTGACCTGGTAGAAGCTCGCATTGTATTTCATCCCAATCAGGATTAGCGGTCATGGTAAGGAACATGTCAACCTTCTGATAGTATCGAGCAATAGCCATTGCATCTTGGAAGCGCTGTTGCATATGCCTCGAGCTACCGATATGGGATGATGGAAGAACAATGCGTTTCCCAAGAGAACCCAGATCAACTTCACTCCCTCGAGTCGCAACAGCATCTTCAAGGCCACTGTAAACTGTTGCTCGAAATTTCCCCTGATTATGATATAAATAGTTGAGTTTATTTTGCTCCGCACTTGCCCACATATCGACAGCGTACTGCTGTAGAAGTCTGCCTCCATGAAGAATAGAAGAGAATTCCTCTCGGCGAGGGTGTAGACGAAAAGCTGCATATCTTGACTGTGAGACTCGCTTTTGTTTGGGGCATCCACGTTCAACATCATAAAGTGGTATATTCTCGTGCCAGCCAGATTCCCCATATGGAAAAAGCAGAACATAATGTAGAGGAGAGTATGCTGGATGTCTCTCGGTGATCCGCAGCAATGGAGGTTGGTCTGAAGGTGTTCGCTTGTGAAGAACAATGTCTCGACTGTCCTTTGGAATATGGTCACCAGGAAGAATCATAGCAACCTCCTCAGAAGAAGGGAGGTTGTAGCGACGGCGATCATTCCCAGGCATCACCTGAAGACGGACAGAAACATCTTCAAAATCACCTCTATCACGCAAGACCTCGTATGCATGTTGGTACATGCGTGTGTAAGGATTGACAGAAGAAATCATATCTTGTAGTTGCTTCATAGTGGATTGACGGATGTTTGGATTACGATCCATCCGTAATCGGAGAGCGGAGGTTGGATCATAAAGGTACAACTGAGAATAGCTCGGGGATTCGCCAGGTGGAGCACACAAAGCACCGGATAAATGACGAAGGTTCCCATGAATACGAAAGACCCAATGTTTAGGACCATAACGGTTTATGGCATGATCGACCTCATCAACACCGAGAGAAGTGAAAGCAAGAGCAGCATTATATTGAGTGATATTTTCACGGAATTCAACAGCAGTTGGGTCTTGGGAAGCAAAAAGACCCCGAAGAGTTCGAGGTGGTTCACGAAGTATAGGTAGTTGTACCTGTCCACCATCACAACATAATCCGAAGTGACCCTTTTGAGCACGTTCTGCTTTCCAATGCAAAGCATTACAATCAGAACATATAATATCCATGGCTCCTAAGTTATGACGTGCAGCAGGTTCATTATATCGTCTTCGAGCAATTTCAAAGCCATTCATTGGAGGAGTGTTGCGAGGACCTTGAATTTTGAATAAGAATTCATAGATTTACTCAAAAAACTTGGAGACCACTTACGAATGGAGGTATATGTGTCGGAGGTAGAATTACGGCCGGCTTCGTTGTAATCGAGTTGACGTAGTCGCTGCAAAAAGTCTGTAACGTTAAGTATAAATCAGTAAGGATTCAACTACAGTTGGAATTAGAGACTATACTTACCCAAATCATGATTTTGGTCATTTCGAGGGGATGAGGGGCAATGAAGATCTTTAAAGGGGTAAAGAGAAATCCCAAAAGATTCTTCAAATCGACAGACATACCCATAGCAAATTCATTGTTTGCTTGCTCCGGAAAAGGGGAAGGGTCATGTTCTGTGAGGACAGGTTATCAACCATTAGAAATAAACCCCGACCATCGAGAAAAGTTTACCTTGATCCCCGTTGTGTATGAATGAAGACTGATTAGGCAAGACAGAACCGCTTTGAGCTAACCGTTCTTTTTCTCGCCGGAGTCTCTGACTTTGACTTCGAGGATTAGGTGCAGAAGGGTCCTGGACATCCAAAAGGGAATATAGTTACATACTTGGAACGGAGAACGGCAAATAACTAACTGATTGAAAAGACACCATTGTCGGTGTCACGTCAGGAGGGCGGTTCTCATCTTGGGAATGATGTGTTCTCCGAGTTTGCATTGCCAAACGATGAGCGCTCTCAACATTGCTTGGTGAACCCTGAAAAAGGAACAAACGACTCTATTACTCGCAATCAAAATATAAAGTGTAAAGCACTCACGTTATGATGTAGTGAGAATACATTACATGATGGACCCGGTCCACTGTTGCTGGACACAGGAATACGTCGTTTGGTTGGGCTTCCGGGAGGATGTAGGGCGCGAAAAGATTGGCGTGAACGTTGTTGATGAGTTTGCGGTGAGTTAAGTTCCGAGAGAACCGGCCGCTGGTTCTGGTGTTGGCGTAGAGTGTGAAAACACATATTAGTTCTCAACTCTTACATCAAAAGGAGGTTCCTTAAATAGGATCAGACAGATAGTTATAAAAACATGAATATATCTGTATGTAAATCAACACTTAGTGAGTATGACGCAAGGCAAATACATGAATGTTGACTCGCACTAAAAATGCTAAAGTAAGAAATAAGTATACGGAAGCGGTGAATTGTACTTAAAATGTAATGATGAGCAGATGCCAAAATTACATAGAAAACCGACCTTCTCGGCGCTGTGGATTTTGCAGAATGCTAAAGCCTAAAGCAGGAAATAAGCATACGGAGAGTAGTCGAGAAAGAAATCTAAAGGAGAATGAGCCGGCCCTGGATCCGGCAAGTAGGCGTCAGTTTAAAGCGGTGACACTGAAAGGTAAAATGTTATGATGAACAGATGCCAAAATTACTGACCCGCTCACCGTAGATAGGTGCCAAGAACATATTTGCTTTTCGGGTACCTACATGGTGTGCGATGCAAGTGGAAGTCAACAGTAAAGAAAGAAAAAGTCAGCTGACTCGACCCTGCCGCTTGGAATGCCAGTGGTACTAAAAGAGGAAACGTTGTCTAGCCAATAGGATTCTTCACGGCAAAGTTGTCCTTTGTATTGTAGATACAGTATATACGGTATATACTGTATGACTTTGCATATAGCAGGACCACAGGACCGGCACGGCCATATAGTATAAAATGTAGTTAAACTGGCAGGTGGTGAGCTACAATAGAGCTCGTTGCCCGACGGCTTCAAAATGAAATTTGGGGGTTAAATCCTTTCGAACCCCAACCGCTACTTGATGATGGCTGACGAAGCCCGCTCTAAAATTGGATGAGGGCGGACATGGGGAGCTGAATAACCCACTTGCTTGGTGGAAGGTATGATTCCAACACTTCATTCCAACACCTCTCTCATGCGCTGCTTTCCTAGGTCAACGCAACTAGGTTTCCAACTCTCGCTTGTATGGTTCGCGATTACCTTGCTATTCCCACAACTAGTGTGTCTGTAGAGCGGACCTTCTCCAAATCTCGGCATCTGTGCTCTGATTTGCGTTCTTCTCTAAAAGCCGAGACCGTTCGTGAGGCTCTCCTTTCCAAAGTATAGATTAAAAGCGGTATGCTAGATGTAAACGAGCCTCCTCGCATTCAAAAAAAGCATGGTTCCCCTTGAACTAGGACCGTCACCATGTGACGTTCCGGCGCCTGGCCTTTTCGTGGCTCAAGGGATAAGTACCTCACCCCGAGGGAAACTAACAGGCGCTCCTGCTCATTCGATTGAGAGGAGAACAACTCACAGTACGTGAGCCTCACTCTAGTACAGAGAAGGAACCCCAAAAGTACAAACGGGGCATGCCAGTACAAGGCGTGAAGGCGAGTAATGCCTATGTCTCTCTATCAAGCTCGAATTGATGGAGAAATGAGTACTAAAGTACCAAGTACGATACTACAGTAAACATATACTGCACCAGCGACGAATAAAACACCACGGAGACATGAAAAGTGTCTCAGACTCTCAGACAATGGGCAAGGTGAAAGTACCCTCCGTAATCCCCCGAAGCCTGAGATACTCAGAACTCTAACCGAAGCTGACACGTAGTAACACACCTCTCCCCTTGAACGAGCGGGACCGCCTACTATGTCCACTGAGATCCCACCTACACCTAGCCAAACTGGCCCTCCTCTAAAAACACAACGAGGTCCAAATGGTAATCGCATCCAAACAGCCTTCGGCCAGGTCACCCCACACGGGCATAACGTTACCCCCACAAAACCTGCAAATGCAAACAAAGACCCAGTCGACAAACAAACGTCAGACCGAGTCGACAAAAGCCGTGAAGTAGGTAATCGACTCAATATTCGAACCGTAATAGACTTACATCCTTCCCATTAAATGCAGCCTGTGCAGGAAACAACAGCCACGGAGCACGCCGAGAGCCCAGATGTTTTTATGGGACCGAGAGATGTCCCACCGGGCGCTCCCTTTCCTGCCCCAAGAACCACCGCTACCGAACAAGTTGAGTCTCCTGAAGAACCAGGAGCTAGCCAGAAAGAACCCACATCCCCTACACGCGACCGCCCTCCGGCCCCAAAACCGTGGTATGGTTCTGACACCTACCTGAGCCTCTTCCCGGACCCATACAAATATGCCCCTACACATCTAGAGTCGAATCCACACTTTCGGGAGACACGTAACTCACTTGTCGGCACCAAGTCCTTTGAACAGGTCCCATTCCAGGACACTATCTTCCCAAAACTCTTCATAAGCCATGACAGGTTGTCAGCCAACATTGATGAGGCCCAGAACAGCTTAATCGACGACCCTGAAGTACTCGCTATCCTCCCCTTTGGTGCCGGACGTAGGTTTTACACCGAGAACCCAGAATTCATTCCCCAACTTCTCGAATTCCTACGAAGTTTTAAATACTCGGATTTAGACCAACTCGATGTCATCAAGCCGAGTCCGCGCTCCAATAACGGTGGTGCCTATGGAGCTCCATGGCCAGTCTTTTTGGTAAATGCACCAGAACAGATGCGTCACGAACTGCTATACTATGGCTGGTTTGTCGTCAGCCCTAGTCTTACTTTCGGAGTCACCAAAATAGATAATGGCGCCTTCTCCTGGCACATTGGTAACTACACAAGTGAGTCGCCTGGCGCAATTCGAGGTGACGCTGGTACTATTGCCCGTGCCATGGGTGATCTTAAGCATACCCTTTACCAGGATAAAGAGGTGCTCGACACTGCAAATCGCTGCCTTCTCGGTGGGAAAGATGGCAAAACTGTGAACCCTGACATTGCACGCGAGCGCCTAGTCGAGGCCCTCAATAGCTTCACCTTCACCGCAGTCGAAACTCGAGACCCGCCAACGCCGAATTCTATGGTCCTCCAACTCTGGGGTAGACCTCTTACAAACATTGCCAGTCTGCATCACGACTGGGTCGAACTAGTCAAGAAAAAGTCCTTTGTGACGCGATACCACCACATCACTCCCCGCAAGCCTGACCTAAACTGTGTCAACTGCAAATCCCTTACCCACCCCCAGCATGGATGCCCTCTCCCCAAAACTGTAGGTTGGTTTGGCCCGACTCCAAAACCGAGTGTCGAAGAAGCGGACCACCGAAATCCCAACAATGCTGGAGGTCGAGGAAGTCGAGGACAACGAGGATACAACAGGGCTGGTCCTACAGGCTATGGCAGAGGATATGGACGAGGAGACCCCAATGGAGGTTTCAGAGGCCGGGCAAGATATCCTAGGTACTAAACCCACTATGTGCAAATAACTCCCTCTCCATCCCTAAATGCTACATACCTACCAGTGATACCGTGAAAATAGATATCTATGGAGGACGATCTGCAGTGCACTTCATGCTTTACCGTTATACACGAAACTCTGCACACCCCTATTAAACTTTTCAACAATATACATGATGTTTGCTACCAACCTCCGCTTTCTTGATGCAGGTTGGACGAAGCCGCATAAGTACCCAAATGGCCTGGAATGGTCAATATGCGATTGTGAATCACCCAATATACTGACAAATTAAAAACTTGGACAGGAAAGTGAAACGCAATTAAAAGAAACGGATGGCCTTTGTTGGTGTGGCTGCCTCCCTGAGGAGTATCCCATAGAAGACAGATTTCCCCTGCGGAAATTCTGTTGGAAGTGGGAAACACCAACCAAAGCTCATGGGCTGGCAACCCAACGAGCAGGTAAGACTACTAACTGCTACGACTAATAATCTTTCAAATCTAGGACAGTCACAGACTATAAACACGGCCCTCAATCTCGACATCTGGCAAGGACAACTACCCCCGCGAGGAGGCAATGGCTCGTCTGTCGGCTATGTCCCCAATGACCGAGGTGTAGGGGTTGGTGACAGACTTCCTGTATCTCGTCCTAGCGAGTCTGGCGAGGTACTAGACAATGACCAAAGACGATTTCAGGAACTCAACACACGGGAAAGTACACCCCAACAGGCACAGTACGTGTCTTATGACCCGCAGTACGCGGCAGGTTCACAGTACGTGAACATAGATGATAGTAATACAAATCGAAATCATCTCAATCCACAGTACGTGGAAGGTTCACAGTACGAGAACCTAGGACAGGGTATTCGATTACCCCAGTCGACCCCACAGTATGTGGAAATTTCCCAGTACGGGAATCTTAACAATGGTAATTTGACCAGAACTGAGACACCACCATTAATCCCACAAGCGGCATATGAAACTCTATCCCAGATCCTAACTGACATTGAACAACAGGGAGCTACATCCCGGGAAACCCTGAACCAATTTCTTGCACTAACTGGAGCACTACATGCCCCACCTGAAACCCAGAACACAAATCCCGAGATCCTAACAGCCCACACAGGGCACCAACTCCGCAATAACAAAAGACACTTTAGAGCCGCAATCCGAGTGGCCTCTTTGAATATGCGAGGTTATGGGAACCCAAATGCCCTACACAAAGACAATAAGTGGAATCACATTAACCAGCTAGTACGGGAAAAGCGAATAGGAATATTGGCACTCCAAGAAACTCATCTGACGAATGAACGGCATGAACAAATAGAAAAAGTTTTCTCAAAAAGACTGAAGATTTTCTTCTCATCAGACCCGGAAAACCCAACTGGTAGGGCAGGTGTCGCAATTGTACTAAACAAAGAAATAGTTAAAACAGAAAACATTAAAACCTACCAGATAGTCCCAGGAAGAGCCCTCCTTCTCCAAACACCCATATATAAAGACCGCAAAATAAACCTATTAGTGGTATATGCACCTAATGTTACATCAGGTAATGGAACAGAAAGTGCGGAATTCTGGAATATGATACACAAATATTACGAAGAGAAACCTAACACCCCGAAACCCCATATCCTCTTAGGAGATCTCAATGTAGTTGAGGACAGCCTGATAGATAGACTGCCAGCGCACGACGATCCGGAAGAGGCACTCGAAGCCCTGGATAACTTAAAAATGTTATTCAATATTAAAGATGGCTGGCGAAACACATACCCAACAACAAAATCCTTCACCTTCATGCAGCCCTCAACAGGCTCGCAATCACGGATTGACCGTATCTATGTAACAGATAAAATTCTAAAAACAGCAAGGGAATGGAAAATAGAACAAACAGGAATCCCCCACGCTGACCATAAAATGACCTCAGTCCAGATATCAAATGAAGACTCACCATACGTAGGAAAGGGACGATGGAAACTCCCGGACCACATACTAAAAGATAAGGACCTCTTAAATCATATACATAAACGAGGAATAGAAGCAGAAAAAGAATTAAACGCAATACGTTCCACGTCCAGAACGATTGAATGCAATCCGCAAAAAATATGGTACAACTTTAAAATTGACATCATCAAGAAAGCGAAAGAACGAGCAAAGATTGTCATACCGAAAATGAAAACCCAAATAAGGGAGACCCAGGCAAACTTAGACAAGGTGATTAATGATACAACGATGCCAGAAGACGTCAAAATAGAAATATCAAAAGAACTACAAATAAAAATCACAAACCTTGAAAGAAAGCGCCATGAAACAGCACGGAGAGATGTTGCAGTACGACACCGAGTAGAAGGGGAGATCCCGAGTCGATTCTGGTCACAAGCAAACAAAGAAAAGCAACCCCGGGACATGATATATGCACTGAAGAAATCAAACATAGGGACAGACAACCAAGGAGTACTACCGACCAATGCGTACGAGCGAAATTCACAAAAAATGGCCACAATAGCCGGAAAATACCATGACGAACTCCAGAACCAAGGTATATCACCAGAGTCAGATATTGAACGGGAAAACATAATCCCCACCGTTGTTGAAAACCTGCAACCTCGATTAACAATGGAACAGAGACAGACCCTTGACAGGTTACTGTCAGAAGATGAAGTGACCCTGGCACTGAACCTAACACAAAATCACACATCCCCCGGACTGGACGGAACGACATACGAGCTATGGAAAACAATACATCATCGCTACCTAGCGGACAAAAAGGCAGAACAAGAATGTTTTAATGTAGTAAAATTGATGACGGCAGCCTTTAATGACATTAGCACCTATGGGATAGAAGAAACGACACACTTCTCAGATGGTTGGATGTGTCCATTATACAAAAAAGGAGACAGGAACGAAATCGCAAACTATAGACCAATAACCCTACTGAACACAGATTATAAAATCTTCACGAAAGCACTCACCATGAGGTTAGGAAAAATAGCCCCAGACTTGTTACACCCCAACCAAGCCGGTTTTGTCCCAGGGAGAAAAATTACGGACCAGACTAAACTGATAAGAATGGTAATGACATATGCTGAAGTGACCGAACAAAACGGCCTCCTAGTCTCCCTCGACCAAGAGAAAGCATATGACAAAGTACGCCATGATTACCTTTGGAGAGTTCTAGAGAAATTCGAGTTCCCTAGCAGCTTCATACAAACCATAAAAAACTTGTACAAACCGGCACAAATGACCATAATGATAAATGGATTTAAAAGCTTCATGTATCTGGTCAGGAGAGGAGTTCGGCAAGGGGACCCATTGTTGTGCCTACTCTTTGATCTGGCAATAGAGCCACTAGCCGCAATGCTGAGGAACTCCAACCTGAAAGGCTTTGAAACACCAGGAATGGAAGAACGACTAATTGCAACCCTTTTTGCAGACGACACAACAACCTTTTTAGACAAAAATGACGAGTTCGATGATCTCCAAAAAATCCTAGACACCTGGTGCGCAGCGTCAGGGGCCCGTTTCAATATAGCAAAAACACAAATCATACCTATAGGCTCCGAGAGTTATAGAAAAGAGGTTATTAGGACCAGGTTAACATACCATGAAGGGAAAAATTTACCGGAAAACCTCCATATTGCGGAGGAAGGGGAAGCGACCCGAATACTAGGAGCGTGGTATGGAAATAAAATCCAAGCGGAACAAATCTGGGCAGCGAATCTTGAAAAGATAGATTCAAACCTCGAGCGTTGGGGAAAAAGTCAACCAACGATGGAAGGAAGACGGCATATTATACAAATGATGGTAGGAGGCATATCCCAATATCTAGCCACAGTCCAAGGAATGCCCAAAACGATAGAAAAGCGACTTACTAAGAGGATTAACAAATTCCTATGGAACGAAAAAAGAAACCCAGTGAATGCCCAAACAGTCTATGGGGAAATAGAGAACGGAGGCCGAAAAGTCCTAGACATAGTTGCCCGGAACGAAGCGATTAAAATAATGTGGTTGAAAGCATACCTGTCTTTCGGCCCAGACCGACCACTGTGGGCAGTCTTTGCAGATGCCCTCCTGGCCCAGAAAGTGCCGGGCTCAGAAAGTGCGGTTGATCCATTGCTAAGAATTAACACCTTCCTACAATCGTGGAACACCTATCGCAATAACAAACAAATACCCGAACTCAAGGAACTACTCGACACAGCCCAAAAATACAATTTGAGAATAGAAGGAATTGCCTTTTCTAAAGAAATGGTTCGCAAGATGCCAGTATGGTACCATGTAGAAGCAGACCCAAAAATCAGACTCATGATTCATACCCTCGCCAGCAAGTGTCTAAAGACAAAACACATAGTAAGAACAGTCGGTGACGCTGAAGCGATTGCCGAAGCACTGTTGGAAGAAGAACATGAAGCACAGAACAACTGTGAATGTTGCAAATGCACTCACCTAAGAGAAAGCGTACAATGCGCACACCCACACGGATGCATGACACAAGCAACAAAATTACTTGATATGTTGCCGCAAAAGTGGGACCCTAGATCGGAGTTCCCAGAAGACTACCAAAACAAGCCACAGAATGACGGAGAAGACTGGAAAGCCTTTGATGGACGAGTAACGACCAAAGGCGAGCTCGCAGATATTTTCAGGATCTTCACAGAAAAAAATATAACCCCAACCAAAGAACTGCCAAAGCTAAAACCAGATACTAATGTAAACGGCCGACACCTGGTCATTAACGAAATCATCGTAGCGACAGACGGGTCATGCAAAAACGACGGAAACGACAACGCACGTGCAGGAGCCGGAATTTACGTGGAAAAAGAGCACCCACTAAACAGATCCGTGAAACTACCACTGTACCTGGGACAGTCCAAACAGATCGGAGAATTGACAGCAGTTAAAATAGCAGCAGAACTAACAGATCAAAACCTGGAACTCAGAATCGAAACCGATTCTAAATACGTTATGACCTTACTTACCTCGAAGAAGAACCAAATTGAAGATGAAGGCTATATCGGAACCGCGAACAAAGCCCTACTACGGAGTACAATCGCAAGCCTCCGAAAAAGGAAATACAGAACCTACTTTAAGTGGGCGAAAGGAAACGAAAACGCAGATAAAATGGCCCGGAAAGCACTGACAAGAGATAAAGCGAGCCCGATACACCTCTCAGTCTCACCAACCCTACTCTTCACGGGCGCAAAACTAAGTGCAATGACGCAAGCCCTAGCGTATAAAGCGGTCCGGGAATGGAAACCTATGGCTGCCAGGCGACAGCGGACAAGCCGAAACATTTTAGCGATAAAAGACGTAACAGAGCAACGTTTCGACTACATACCGACAGAAGAAAAAATATGGAAATCAATTAGACATAAAGACATGGAGAGGAAAACCCGATACTTCCTATGGATGGCAATCCATGATGCATATATGACCGGAACCCACTGGCTCAGACCGAGTTTCAGGCCAGAGTTGCAGGAGAGAGCATATTGTACTCACTGCGATGCAGTTGAGGACCTCGAACATATCTTAATAAGATGTAATACAACCGGGCAACAAACAATTTGGGACCTAGCGAGAACGCTATGGGAAAAGAAACTAAACAATGACACCGACTGGGGACACCCAACTATGGGCGACATTTTGGGATGTGGACTTGCAAACATAAGATCCCCGGGTGAAGGCCGCGAGAGACTCCCAGGTGACACAAGACTCTGGAGGATTCTCCGAGCAGAATCAGCCTACCTGATATGGAAACTGCGGTGTGAGAGGGTCATTGCAAACGATAACCGGCCGTTTTCAAAAGAAGAGGTTGAGAACCGATGGCTCGACATGGTTAATAAACGGCTTGAATTAGACTGTCAGATGACAAAAGAAAGGTACGGAAATAAAGCCCTCTCCAAGAAGATAGTCAAGAAAACATGGCGAGGACTATTAAAAGATGAAGAAGGCCTACCAGATGATTGGATAAATGCGAACGGGGTTTTAGTGGGTATCGAGGAAGATCGCCGACGCCGCACAGGCATGAGAGAAAGGTAAGTGGAGGTTAGTACCCGGCGGTCTTTCTCCGAGTCCCACACACAGTGCATAAATGCATTTCCTCGTGAGGACAAAAATGGTTAAAAAACGGATATGGCTCTATGATTTATGATTATGCTGACACCGAGCAAGGACAATGGCTCTTGCACTCATCGCGTGGTTCTAGAAAGATGACTACGTCAACTGTTCTGAACCCAAAAAGCGCTCCTCAAAAAAAAAAAAAAAAAAAAAAAAAAAAAGCATGGTTCTGCCACGTAGCTACACAACACGTGATAACTGTCTAGTATACGGTTATATACAGTAGTTAGAGAGTAAACAACCGTATCCGTATAATTACACCTTCAGCTCTATACGTATACTGTACGGTTGGAGCCTCAGCCGAGACACCCGGGAGAGTTCAGCCGATCAGACGTTGCGAAGATTCCACGAGTTTCTGAAAACAAGCACATGTACAATGCAGACCCATCGTTCCGTTTATTATCTGTTTCATCAACATCTGACTCGATGATCTTACTTCAGCCTCCAGTAACCAGTTCAATCAATGTTCCATGGTGAACGCAATCTTTCTAAGGATCGTTGAAGCTGTCAACACGGAAAGCGTGTGGGTTTATATGTATGGAATGTGCTGTCTGATCAGCCTGTCTCCCTCGTGACTGAGCTTGTATGACTGACCGTGCACATGTGTACGCCACCCCTACAGCTTGTGTTCCTACCATCAAGTATGTACTCGTCTCCCCCACTCTTCCCTTCCCTCGATACATCTCTGAGAACGACTAGCTAATTTTTTTTCCGGTTCAGTTTCCGAGTACAGTATTCACGATTCACCTCCCAAGTACAGAAACCTTCAACAATTCCTCACTAATATCCCCGACTTCGCTGTTCTCCCGCCTGAGCTCGACTGGCTGCGCACACGTGTAGGCCATCCCTACAACTTGAGTTCGTACTATACTATCAAGTATGTACTCATTCCCCCTTCCATCCCTCTTTACAACTCTCTGAGAACAGCTGCTTAATCGAATTTCCCTTGGTCCAGTTTCCGAGTTTGCCATTCGTCTTCCAAGCACCGAGACCTTGTCACTAATATCCCCAACTTTGCTGTTCTTTTGCCACAATTACGCACACGTGGAGGCCTCACCCACAGCTTGCATTCTTACCATCAGGTATGTTCCTCGTCATTGCCCTACCCCACTCCTCCCTCTTTACAACTCTAAGAACGGCTGGTTGATTTAAATTTTTAGGGGCAGTTTCCGAGCATACATTTGATTTACTATCAGCTTTCTGAGCATCGAGACCTTCCCATCAATATCCCCAACTTTGCTATTCTCTTGCCCTTAGTTGACTAAGTGTGCACACGTGTAGACCATCCCGACAGTTTACATTTCTACCATTAGGTATGTCGCCTATCCACCTCCCCTTTCCTTTACAATTCTGAACAGCTTGTTAATTGAATTTTATTTAGTTTCCGATTACACGTTCTATTTCCGAGTCATACCATGCGTCTTCTAAACACTACAACTTTTGAGGTCCAAGAATTTCTCACCACTATCCCTACTTTCGCTATTCTCTCACACACATGGGAGGAGGATGAGGTCACATTCCAAGACATCCAGAATCTCAAGACTGCCAAGAGAAAAGCAGGCTGGTCCAAGATCAGGAATGCCTGCAATTATGTTCGACAATACCGGTTTGAGTGGATCTGGATCGATACGTGCTGCATCGACAAGTCCAGTAGCGCTGAGCTTTCCGAAGCACTCAACTCGATGTACCAGTACTACAGGGATGGTCGAGTCTGCATTGCGTACTTGAGCAATGTTACCTGGAAGCAAAATGTTGAGGAGTTGAAGCAGAGTCGATGGTTCAAGAGGGGATGGACACTTCAGGAGTTGATCGCACCTCGCTACATGGTCTTTTTGGACAAGAATTGGAACAAGATTGGTACTCGATACAGCATGCGTGAGGTCATCTCTGAAGTTACCTCCATTCCGGTTGATGTTTTCGAGAAAGGAAGGGTAGATGGTTACAGTATTGCACAGAAAATGTCATGGGCTGCCTCTAGAAAAACAACAAGAGCGGAGGACATGGCATATTGCCTTATGGGGCTTTTTGGGGTGAATATGCCTCCAATCTACGGGGAGGGGGGACCAAAAGCATTTATGCGATTGCAACAGGAGATTATCAAATACTCAGAGGATCGTAGCATCTTTGCCTGGGCAGCATCTGAGAATTCACAGAGGGAGAGGGGACTATTTGCAAGCTCCCCATTGGAGTTTGCATCATCTGGACATGTTGGTATATCCGAATCGAAGGACCTTGGTGATAAATCATCCTTTTCTTTTGGCAACAACGGTCTGCGGATCTGTCTTCCTCTGCAACCTCAACCACATTTAGGGGAAGACATATCTCTTGCTTCGCTGCATTGTCAAGCAGGTAGTAAATACATTGGAATCTATCTTCAAAAAAAGGAACACCAATATGTTCGACTGTGTCAATATTTTCCACTTCCCCACATTGATGAGCCATCGGGAGAGTTGCAGGAAGTTGTAGTGAAGGAGAGCGCCACCTCTCAGCAGCAGGATAAAAGTGATGATTACAAGATCCCTATTGAATTCAAACTTGGTGATGGTGGTTCAAAAATTACTCTTCTTGGTGAAGTTAGAGACAAGCACGACAAGAATCCTCGCAGGGTACTGTCCTTGTTGTTGCTTCATGATTCAATCCGTTACTTCAGAGTTCGGACCAAAAAAAGACATGAATTTAACATCTCTCTCTGCCTTTCAGCTGGTGACATTGTTCCTAGGCTGGATGTGGTATTCTTTGTTGATGGTTACATCCCCAATTACAGCCACCATCTTCGAGACAGTCTTCTATCGTGTGTTGAAGACAGCGATACACTGGTATCCTGTTTCATACACATGACTGGAGACTCTTTGAGGACACGTATTGTCGAATTAAATTACATCCCTTCATCCAGAGCCCAATTCAAGCTCTACCATCAGATAGAGAGATTCTACAGCTCATCACATTCTTTGAACTTAACAAGTATGAATTTCATGCTTGACACTACAGGGCTCAATTCCTTTGGAATCGACCTCAAATACACTCACTCAGCTGTCCCATCCAATCTTCTTTGCAGTGAGGAAGGAGAAAGGGTATATGGGACACTCTCAGACCTTGGTGAATCACACAATATCCATTGTGTCCTTGCATACTACTGCAAGGAGTCCTACTACAAAGTAAATGTCTTTGTAGCACTGGGCCCGTGTGCTGAATCTGAAGGCGACCGTGACATACCCTGGATAGATGTCACCGTATCACCCAAGGATATTCCAATTTCTGACATATGGAAATCTTATCTCCCTTCAGGCACAAGGTATGGGTGGAGAAACCACCACAACGTGACAGCTGAACTCATTTCTTGCCCTTACAATTTCACTGTGGAAAAGAAGACATCAGGACTTGTTTGGTATCATGTCATTGTCACGAGGAAAGATGAGTTGGAAGAAGAGAATACCCGATGGAATTGCAGTAGCGAGATATGGTCATAGGAAGCTGAGTAGCGTGGTCATCAAAACGTCTGAAACGAGGAAAGGGTGAAGGGACTAAATGGCTGGGGTGCTTCCGGTGGACTTTTGATACAAATAGGTCATTTTATGCTTTCATGTTATTATTCTATGTAGGAGAGAGAAGGAATATCACTGATTGACCCTCTCGTGAAACTACATTTCCAAGAAAATTTAAACCATTGTGATATCTATGTGATGATTGACAGTCATTTTATCATACTTACATGATCCAAAACTTGTTTATTTTGACTCTAGAATGGTGGAGGAAGGTAGATAATGAGGGAGAGTGAATGAGAATGAAGGGGTAAATAGAGAGGAAAAAGGAAAGGTGGACTCGGGAAAAGAGAGGAGGGTGAACAGAAAAAGATAGAGTTGGAACACATATAAAATATACGGAATGCGGTGTGTAAGTTATATAAAATAAATTTCAAACCTAGAAGCACTCAAAGACAGCGCATTCCAGATAATCATATACTTACTCGTGTTTCTGATCAAGCATCAGTGAAACAGAATCCATGAGTAATAATTTTCTAGTCTATTTACTTTTCAACTGCTCCAGCCTGTCAAAGTGATTGACGGAGACAGGGTCATAGAACTTGAACTCTGGAGAGCAAAAGTAAGAAAAAGCCTGACAAGGTGTAAAATAGATGAGGACAGTGTATATAATGCTGACGGAAACCTTGTATACTTATCCAACTTTCAATGTAGTACAATAGCCCAAAATTCTGCTGGGAGGAACAATTCTAAGATATTCATTGCCAATTTTTGTCATGAAAGCAGCTCCTTGGTTATATATTGCATTGCAGTGCACGTGATTGATTCATCGGTGTATTGTAAGTTCAAGTTGCTTCTATCTGGACCGACACTTTAGATTGAACCATCGGAGCACTACTAGGTACTTGTGGTTGACATTGGACTAAACGAAGGATTCAAGGTAAGCAAGTCACCTGTTCTATAGGATCCGAACAATCCAGGATGCCAGTGTCAAACTCTCTGTGACCAACTCGCTTTTCCGCATCTCACCACGCTCTAGGAGCACCTCTGTGAGACCTCCTCCCGGTGCTCATCGCATATGGACTGTTCCGTCAAAAGGAGAACTAAGACTCCGAGTAGCAGTTTTATAAGGACTCGAAACATTGGCATTAATGATTGATACTAGAGTCAGAGAGATAAGCTAAGTGGTGTACATCACTCGAAGACAAGTTAATAAGGAATAGTTGATCATGAAACAATTCTATAGGGGCTTCTGGTCTTGTTAAGCTTGATGATGATTTCAGACGTCTTTTCTCCAGCCCGCAGTCACCATCACCTTGTGATTTGAGCGACCAAAGCACAAAACATAGCTCTGGAGTCTCATGGTCATCTTCGGTCTCGAGCAAAAGGCAGGGATCGGCAGCAGTCGTTGAACCGGCACGCAGAAGCCGAAAACTGCCCTAAAGCAGTCCCACGTAGGTCTCATCGCAAAGCCTAGACAAGTGACGTCAATCAACATCGCTTCTTCATCTTCATCCTCATCCGCTTCCCATTGCTCCGCCGTTATCGAACTCGCAAAGAACACTGATTCATCAAGTAAAGACCAAATGACTCTGGAGATGCTTTTCACGCTAAGAGTCGTAAGTACCCTTCACTCGGACTACACGAGTCTGCGACGGGGCATACACACGCAGGTGACGTTGAAACGTCTGCAGAGGGATTTGGGTCAGGGTATTGGGATAATGGATGATTGACGTATACACTGAGAACCTCATTCAGTATGTATTCCCGCCGTATATGATTTATCGCATGATTGAAAGGAGAAAATATCCTATACAGACATCTTTCAAATATGCACGCATATATCCACTCACGATTCCCTTGGCTCATACTTCTTCAGTACCCAGATCATCCTCCTGTCCCGTCACCTGGATGAGTCCCTTTGTTCCTCGCTCTCTCTCCCAAGACTCCTGAATCATACCATTATTGTCCCTCAAATGCGAAGTGCGCGAATCAGGCCTCATCCGTGATCACTCCCAATCACCAACGTATCCTCTTTTCTATAGTAATCATCCACCTACTACCTAAACTATTCAAGTCTTTCTCTTCGTCATTCCTACGCCCGACATATACTTCTTTATCCTTCCAAAATACTCCTCACGTCTTCCATTCAAGCTCGAGTCATGTCCGGTAACATAAACTACATACGGTTCTGCTCCCGTCACTTCTGGTCCATCGTTCTTTTCGGAAACTAACCGCCGTCTGTAGAAAAACAAGTAATCATCCTTTCGGGGTACTTCTTGCCAAGGTATATCACGATCACGTAGGCCTATAATAACCCCGTTTTCGTAGTCTGGTCGTGGATAGCTGGGAGGGTGTCATAAAATGCTTTCAACATCGGTGCTGACCATAGAGGTGAGGATGCCGAGGTCTTTGGGAACATTTTCGATGTTGGTGTATTTGACTCAAGATGGTTTTGTACGGGATAACTTTGGGTTTGAGAAAGAGTATCCGAGGTGACTTTAGGTTAGTGCAAGCGTTTAACGGAGTGGATTCTTTAAATGGTAGATTTGGACACAACTAGCGTACAAAATTCAAGATAGACTCAGTCTTTTATTACATGTAATCGGACGATTCTCAGAAATATAGATGAGAATGTTTTTGTCATACATTTTCGAAGTTCACCGGAGCCTTGGAAGGTAGGGAGAAATCGGCAGAGCTTATCTTTAACTTGGATGAATCCAAATATACTTTGTACCAGTGGTAAACCACCGGCTAGTTTTAGATGTTCAAGTTCTTGAATAGTCGATTATAGTCCTGGTACAAAGTAGTGCCTGTCTGTACAATTGCTTTGTGTTGAAACAGTAATCCATTTCACAAATCAATAACAACTGTTTGGGAGTCCATAAAGGTACTGGGATTGCGCTTCTAGACTATTTGGTATCATTCTTTTGGTTTTTATCTTGGATGCCTTTGCGCTTGAACCCATGAACTTCTTCACCGGCTAGGTTTGGCATCTCGTCGCCATTGATGTAAATTCATTAGTTTGGACGAGTCGTATCTTTATGGGTAATGTATAGGTTATATGAACAGATTGGCCTGAAAATACAGTTGACAGCCTTTTAACTAATTACATTTCGCATAACTTTTTTTGTTGATATGTACATCTGTACGAGATATAAATATGGCTCTGCACGTACTACGACTTGGGAGTTTACAGTTCTTTCATATAGATTGTCCTTCCCTTTGACATCTCTTTTAACTCCTACATCTCTACCTTTAGTTCATTATTGGATTTCCCTCCCTTTTACTCGATGAATTGCAGAAATATAACCGTGATTTGTTTCAACAAGCCTCTAGGATATCTGGTGTGAACTGCACCAACAAAATACATGAGGTGCATGCAAGGACCGTACATATCCCAATGCTAGTGGGAGATCATTTTAATTCCTTTCAATTTAGGGTAGATTACAGAAATAACAGAAAGACCTTGGAACTTCAAATTACTGAACTCCATTGCTATAATTTAATTCTTGGGTTAAAGTAAAAGTACCTTTACTTGATTCAATTCTCTTTGGGGTAGTCTAAATTTCGTGGCACCGCTGAAAATTGCTGGATCATGTTACTAACATTATCTTATGGGATTTGTGCCCTGTGGATACGGTTGGAGGAGTGACGAATTATTCTTCACTGGCGCTTCCTTCTCCTTCCGGGGACAGCTCTATCTTGTTGAATGACAACGCACTCCTCTTGTCCAACTTTCCCTACTCTGCTACGGATATCTATCTCGGTTTTTGATGGGTCGAAAGAACGGAAGGGTTCGAGTGGGGAGAGATCTAAGTGCATGGATGTTGTGAACGCGAGTAACTTCAGTGAGTCTCTATTCCAACTAGTGCCGGGAGACATCCATATCTACATTTCTTCGGGTTGCGTCATGCTCTAATTTGATCTGGATAGGCTGCAAACAAAATTCTGCTGGCGAAAGCCGGCGTTCCTCTTCCATTAACCACGTATATCCACCCTGTCTCAAGCAACCGGTCCATCTTGGATGTCCTTATTGATTCTCAAGTCACAAAGCTCAACGAAAAACCTGTCCACTGACTTTCACGGCGGTGGAGATTGTTCAGAACGCCTATGGCAAGTGGCCGCTCGCTCGCTTTCTTCCTCTGGGAACCTTACCGATCAGAAACAATTCTATTATTTTCCAACCATGATGTTTATCAGGTCCAGTGTGTTGGTGTTGGGATGACTCATGAATGATGACTACTTGATGGTCCAGACATGGCCCATCATCGGATTTAATTATGTACGGACGACACTCCAAGCAGCTCATTTCAGTAAGGACGGGACCTCCGTAAATCGGGAAGTGTGCTATCCAATCATGCTGTCTATCTACCCTTCCCCGTGACTGAACCTGTGCAATAAGTTGACACGTATAGACCACAGCTTGTTTTCGTACCACCAGATACGCACTCGTCTCTTCCACTCCTGCCCTCCCTTTTTACATCTGAGAATGGCTAGCTGATTGAACTTTCCCTTTGACCCAGTTTTCGAGCATACATCCTATCTACCATTCGCCTTCTCAACACCGAGACCTAACAAAAGCTCTCACCAATATCTCCAATTTCACTGATTCTCTCGCTTTGAGTCAACTGAGCGCGTAATACGTGTAGGATCCCTGATAGTTTGCGTTCTTAACATCAGGTATGTACTTGTTCCCCACCTCTCCCACTTTACAACCCCGAGAATGGTTGATTAATTGAATTTTCTTTGATCTAGTTTCCGATACTATTAGGTATGTGCTCATCCTCCCCTCCCTTTCTCTTTACAACGCTGAGAACAACTTGTTAATGGAATTTTCTTTGGTCTAGTTTCCGGGTATACACCCATTTGCCATTCAGCTTCTAAGCATTGAGATCTTCAAGAATTTACATCCACAATCGTACTATTCTCTCGCGATCGGGCAACGGAGTGCGCTCACGCGTAGACCATCCCAATAGTCTGTTTTCCTACCATTAGGTACTTGTCCCCCACCCGCTTTAATTCTAAGAGCTGGTTTATTGAATTTTATTTTTCTAGTTTCCAAATACACCTCTTCATACCATGCGTCTTCTAAACACTGAGACCTTCAAGGTCGAAGAATTCCTCACCGATATCCCCACTTTTGCTATTCTCTCCCACACGTGGGGCGAAGACGAGGTCACGTTCCATGACATCCTGAATCTCGAGAATGCCAAGACAAAAGCAGGCTGGTCCAAGGTCCAAAATGCATGCGAGTATGTCCGACAACTCATGTTCAAGTGGATCTGGATTGATACATGCTGCATTGACAAGTCCAGTAGTGCAGAGCTTTCCGAAGCACTCAACTCGATGTACCAGTACTACGAGGATGGTCGAGTTTGCATTGCATACTTGAGCGATGTTTCGTGGGAGAAGAATATTGAGGAATTGAAGCAGAGTCAATGGTTCAAGAGAGGTTGGACACTGCAGGAATTGATTGCACCTCGCTACATGGTCTTCTTGGACAAGAATTGGAACAAGATTGGTACTCGGTACAGCATGCGGAATGTCATCTCTGAAGTGACTTCTATTCCAGTTGAGGTCTTTGAGAAGGGTCAGATTGATGGTTACAGTATTGCACAGAAAATGTCATGGGCTGCATCCAGGAATACGACAAGACCAGAAGACATGGCATATTGCCTCATGGGGCTTTTTGGGGTGAATATGCCACCAATCTATGGGGAAGGGGGACCAAAAGCATTCATGCGATTGCAACAGGAGATTATCAAGTACTCGGAGGACCGTAGTATCTTTGCCTGGGCAGCATCCGAGAATTCAAAGAGGGAGAGGGGACTATTTGCAAGCTCCCCATTGGAATTTGCATCATCTGGACATGTTGGTGTATCCAAATCAGAGGATCTCGGTGATAAATCATCCTTTTCTTTCAGCAACAACGGTCTACGTATCTGTCTTCCTCTGCAACACCTACCATATTTAGGGGAAGACATATTTCTTGCTTCGCTGCATTGTCGAGCAGGTAATAAATACATTGGGATTTATCTTCAAAAAAAGGAACACCGCTATGTTCGACTGTGTCGATATTTTCCACGTCCCGACATTGACGACCCGTCGGGAGAGTTGCATGAAATCGTAGTGAAGGAGAACGCCATCTCTCGGCAGCGTGACAGAAGCGACGATGACGGAATCCCCCTCAAATTCGACCTTGGCGATTCACAAATCACTCTTCTTGGTGAGGTTGACCACCATTACGACAAGAATCCTCGCAGTGTACAGTCTTGGTCGTTGTATCGTAACTCAGGTTATTTCAGACTTCAGACCGAAAAAGGCAACAAATTTAACGTCACTCTGTGGTCCTCCAATGACATCATTCCTGTGCTACGAGTGCGGCTCTTCCTTGACAATCGCTACATCCCCGATTACGTACACCATCTTCAAGACAGTGTTCTATCGCGTGTTGAAGACGAAAATGCTCTGGTGTCCTGTTTCATACACATAACCGGAGATTCTTCGAGGACACACATTATTGAATTAAATTACATCCCTTCATCCAGTATCCAATTTGAGCTCTATCGTCAGATAGATGAATTCAAAGGCTCGCCATATCCTTTGAGCTCAACACGTATGAATTTCCTGCTTGACACTGCACTTGTATATCCCTATTTCAAAAATACTCATTCGGCTGTCCCTTCCAATCTGCTTTGCAGTGAGGAAGGCGGAAGGGTATACGGAACACTCTCAGACCTTGGTGAACAACAAGATGTCCATTGCATCCTTGCATACTACTACAAAGGACTCCTGTTCGAAAACTATTTCTTTGTGGCGCTGGGCCTGCGCGCTGAATCTGAAGGTGACAAACCCTGGATAGATGTCACTGTATTCTCCAAAGAGACTGCAATTTCTGACCTATGGAAATCTTATCTCCCTTCAGGCCCAAGGTATGGGTGCAGGAACAAGCAGAATGTGACAGCTCAGCTGTATCATCGTTCTTACAATTTTACTGTGGAAATGAAGACATCAGGATTTGTGTGGTATCACGTTGTTGCTACGGAGATCGAGAGTAGCTCATCGGAAGATGAGTTAGAAGAAGACCCAGTAGAATTGGATAGGTAGTAACAAAATACGGTTATTGGAAACTGAGATGTGTGGTTGTAAAGACATCCGAAGTGGGGAAAGGGTTGAGGACCTAAATGGTTGGGATGCTTTTGGTGGAATAAAGTGAGGACGTTAGTATATCCCAGAACTGTTACTCTCCAATCATTAAACATATGCACAGCTTTGAATCGGACCTCGCTCTTGATACAAATGATTTATTTTGCGCTACTTTTGTATTATCTATCTATGTAAGAGAGAGAATACATATTGCCAATTGATCATCTCACGAAACTACAGTTCCAGAAAACTTAAACCATGGTGGTATCTACGTGATGACTAAGAATCATTTTATCTTTGTCTATTTTGACCCTGGGATGGTGAATAGGGCAGAGAATGAGGGAAAAAATGAGAGCGAAGGAGGAAATAGAGAGTAAGAAGGAAAGGCGGACTCAGAGAAAGAGAAGGTAAATGGACAGAATCGGAGCACGTACAGAGCATAGAAGACATATGCAAGGAATGTGGTGTGTAGGTTAAGATAAGTTTTGAACTTAGAAACTCAGAGACATTGCATTCCTAATAATCATCTATATTCGTGTCTCTGATCAAGTAATAGTGATATGGAGGAGGTGGTGGAATTGTCTATTAAACCGGGTAAGCTTCAAGAACTAAACACCGGCTTCTAGGAAGCACCTGAATGTGCAGCTAGATACTTAATTGCTCAGGACCCAGCCCCATCACATGAACAAGCTGAAGGCTCTATGTCCAACGTAGATTCATGTGAGTAAGAAGGGCCACAGTAGATACAGGATATTCACTTCGTAATCATCTACCGAATGTACACTATACTAAAATATCAGGAAACATATAACTACCGTCGATATGTAGCTACTGATTATCTTGGTTTCCTTCGGGATTTGATTTTCCATGCCCTTCTTCATTTAAAAATCAGACTTTTAGTAGTACACTCAGAGTCTATCTAATGCAGTTTTTTTAAGTGTCTCTAGACGTTTTGTAGCTTTCCTTCTTATTTTTAAAATCCGAAGTTGAAACTCATGGACAGAGAGTGTCAGGGACCTGTAAGCTGAGGCGGGCACTTCAGGTGGCGGGAAAGGGCTTTGGTAAATAAACGCCAACAGCACGGCTACGCACAAACGACGAGTCACGATATGGACCTGGTTGCATGGGTGACGTCACTCACGGCTCTTGTTCCTTCCTTCATAGCACTTTCTTCTCCTTCCGCAGGCATCCCTATTCTTGTTGAATGACAACACACTCCTCCTGGCAAACTTTCCTTACTCTGTTACGGATATCAATCTCATAGTTTTCAATGAGTCGAAGGAACGGGAGGCTTTGGGCACGAGTGGGGAAGATCCAAGTTCACAGATGTTATGAACGCGAGTAACTCTATCTGGAATTTCGGTGAGTCTCTATCCCAACTAGCTCCGAGAGACATTCATATCGACATTTCTTCGAGTCACTTCACGCTCTGATTTGATTTGGACAGGTCCAAACAAGACTCTGCAGGCTCATCCACGCGTTCCTCTTCCACTAACCAGTCTTCTCAAGCAACCGGTCCAAACTTGTAGCCCTTGTTAGCATTCGAATCACAAAGCTCAAAGAGAAACCTGTATGCTGACTTTCACGGCTGCAGAGGTTGTTCAGAGCGCTGATGGGAAGTTGCCGCTCGCTCGCTTTCTTCCTCCGAGAACCTTACCGATCAGAAATGATTCTATTCCTTTTCACCCGTGATGTTTACCAGGTCCTCTCACGACTCTGATCGTAACGTTAGATCTTTTATGTCGGCTAGATCGATTGGGACACCTGAGATCCTCCTGCTTTCCGAAATCGGATCGAATGAAGAGTTGGCAAGTGGTGTTTAATCGAGCTTTGATTTGAGCCATGGTAGTGAGTGTGGTACGATTTTCGAATTCTCGGCTGCCTTCCTTTCCTACTGTTTCCGGCCCTTCTCCTCTGACTTTCCTCTCATTCCTACCATTATCTTTCTTTCACGATAACTAAGTTACCTGATTCTTGAACTCCTTCTAGGCAAGCACCTCCCGTTCCACCTATAGCATCAACTATAACACAACGTTTCGTGACACCATTCGTCGGTCATCCCTTCAGATCAACTGTCAAACTATAACGAACGCAAGGACTTTTAATTGTTCTCTACGATTTCGACTAATGTAATTAGGTTTATGAAGATTATTCATGATGACGGTCTTTAGCTCCGGACCTAGATCTGCCCATATCGATTCTATGTTCATGGAACTTTCCCTGTCTGGTTCAATAGAAGCTACTGACATCGAATGCTGTGACTCTTCCACTCCTGCTTCATTACTGCTGTTGTTGTCCTCAAATCTAGTGGGTGGTCTTTTCTTCCTTTTACTTCTGAGAGTCATGTTCATCTACTGATATTCCACGTGCACAGTCTAGAAGGGTCCCTCACTCTCTCGTTTCTACCAGAGGCGGAGCCTTCGCCTATCCCCAACATCGAAGATACGATCTCCTCACCAATGAATGGAATCTTAAAGCTATACAATAACCTTTCCGAGACGTTGACATCATTCTTAATGCTAGCGCTTACAGCCTGGCCTTCACCTTCCCCTTCCATCATTGAACCTTTCCGTGATTGGACTATTGCTCGGGGATGGAACTGATGCCAACAGGGAAGCATACACTAGGGAGAACCTCATCATGATGTATCATCCTGTCGGAACTGTCAACATGAGTTCTGAGTCAGACTCGAGGTTGAGGGTCAAGGTTATTCATAGATTTTAGGGTTGTTGATGCTAGTATTTTCTTAAGTATCGCACTGGTCTACCGTAACCTTAGGTAACCTTTGCCATGCTTATTCCCGATTCCTGAACGACATCCAAAAGGACCTGTGTACATTGTTGAAGAGAAGGGCGAACAACTGATTGAAGAATATTGCGAGTGATAAAAAGTCTCGTTCCATTTTCGGTGGTTTTTTTGATGTTTGAGGTCTTTCAAAGACGTAACAGCTCTCTGTACATTAAAGTAACATATTCAAAGCGTCGATGAGAGAAGACACAGGAAAATATATTCATAAGATCATTCTAATTAAAACGAGAACAGGAAATCAATCACAGGCAGTACATCCGATCTGTAAGGAGAAGGTTCTACGGGCGCTATCTGTTCTGCACTGCCGTTGTACAGTCTCGCCGAGCATAATAGACAAGGAGTCGATTTCATGTGCCACTTTTGAATTTTCGACATGAATCAGACCCTTATTACACCGTTTTGGAGGTATCACATCTTAGGTATGGACTTAGGTGACCTCACTTCAATGTATCTGCTAGTTTAATGAATGTACTGTACCATCATGGAAGCAAAGTTCTGAAAATTGTTCAAGCTGTCAATGATAGAGCTCCCCGTGACTGAACCTGTGTAATAAGTTGATTCACGGCACACAGGTGTAGGCGACCCCTACAGCTTGCGTTCCTACCATCAGGTATGTACTCCCCCCTCGCTCCCCTCCCTCTTTATAAATCTGAGAACAACTGGTTAGTTTTTTTCTTTAGTCCAGTTTTCGAGTATACATCCGGTTTACCATTCGCCTTCTAAACGCCCAGACCTCCAAAAATTTACCAATTTTTCCAACTTCGCTGACTCTCTCGCGATAACGGGTGATACGTGTAAGCGATCCCTGGCTTCCCTTTACAACTCTGAGAATAGCTTGTTAATTGAATTTTATTTAGTTTCCGATTATACATCCCATCTCATAGCATGCGTCTTTTAAACACCGAGACCTTTGAGGTCAAAGAATTCCTCACCGACGCAGATATCCCCACTTTTGCTATCCTCTCGCACACATGGGAGAAGGACGAGATCACGTTCCAAGACATCCAAAATCTCGAGACCGCCAAGAAAAAAGCAGGTTGGGCCAAGATCCGAAATGCCTGCGATTACGTCCGACAATACAAGTATGATTGGATATGGATCGATACCTGCTGCATCGACAAGTCCAGTAGCGCAGAGCTTTCCGAAGCACTTAACTCAATGTACCGCTACTACGGAGATGGTCGGGTCTGCGTTGCATACTTGAGCGATGTTTCGTGGGAGAAGAATGTTGAGGAATTGAAGAAGAGTCGCTGGTTCAAGAGAGGTTGGACACTTCAGGAGTTGATAGCACCTCGCTACATGGTCTTTTTGGACAAGAATTGGAACAAGATCGGTACTCGATACAGCATGCGGAAGGTCATCTCTGAGGCTACTTCCATTCCAGTTGATGTTTTCAAGGAGGGCAAGATAGATGGTTACAGTATTGCCCAGAAAATGTCGTGGACTGCATCTAGGAAAACAACAAGACCGGAAGACATGGCGTATTGCCTCATGGGGATTTTCGGAGTGAATATGTCACCAATTTACGGAGAGGGGGGACCAAAAGCATTTATGCGATTGCAACAGGAGATTATCAAGTACTCGGAAGACCGTAGTATCTTTGCCTGGGTAGCATCCCAGGATTATCAACCGGAGAGGGGACTATTTGCAAGCTCCCCATTGGAGTTTGCATCATCTGGGGATGTTGACATGTCGAAATCAGATTTTCTTGGTGATAAATCATCCTTTTCTTTCGGCAACAACGGTGTGCGTATCTATTTTCCTCTGCAACCTCAACCAGATTTAGGGGAAGACATATTTCTTGCTTCACTGCATTGTCAAGCAGGTAATAAGTACATTGGAATCTATCTTCAACATAAGGGCCACCGCTATATTCGATGGTGTTCACACTTTTCACTACCCCACATTGATGACCCATCGGGAGAGCTGCAGGAAGTTGTAGTGAAGGAGAGCGCCATCTCTCGGCAGCAAAAAAAACGCGACGATTACGAGATCCCCATCGAATTCAAACTTGGCGATTCACAAATCACTCTTCTCGGCGAGGTGAACCATCGTTACGACAGGAATCCTCGCAACGTACAGTGTCTGTCGTTGCATCGTAACTCAAACTGTTTTTTCAGAGTCCGGACCAAAAATGGAAATGAATTTAACCTCGTTCTCTGGAATGACAGCATTCCTATGCTACGAGTATGTTTCTTCATCAATGAATATTTTATCCCCAATTATATCTGCCATCTTGAAGACAGCATTCTATCGCGTGTTGAATATGGCAATGCTCTGGTGTCCTGTTTTATACACATGACTGGAGACTCTTCGAGGACAAACATTGTCGAATTAAATTACATCCATTCAACAAGTTCCCAATTCGAGCTCTATCGTCAGATAGAAGAATTCAAAAGCTCACCACATGCTTTGAACTCAACAAGTATGAATTTCATACTTGACACTACATACACTTCCTCCTACTTCGGATACAATCCATCAGCTGTCCCATCCAATCTTCTTTGCAGTGAGGAAGGGAAAAAGGTGTACGGCACACTCTCAGGCCTTGGTGAACGACATGATATTCATTGTGTCTTTGCATACAAATATCAACATCCCGAAAGATATGTCTGTATAGCACTGGGCCTGCGTACTGGATCTGAATGTGACATACCCTGGATAGATGTCACTGTATCATCTGCTAAATCTCCAATCTCTGACATATGGGAATC
Organism: Dendrothele bispora CBS 962.96; assembly: GCA_004369135.1. Lineage (NCBI taxonomy): Eukaryota > Fungi > Basidiomycota > Agaricomycetes > Agaricales > Dendrothele > Dendrothele bispora. The sequence continues at coordinate 21,105 of ML179736.1, read as the reverse complement.
TTATCTTCCTTCAGGCTCAAGGTATGGGCGCAGAAACAAGCAGAATGTGACAGCTTCACTCTTGTGTTTTGATTCTCACCATTTCACTGTGGAAAAGAAGACACTTGGTGGACTTGTTTGGTATCATGTTGCTGTTACGGAAGTCGAGTCGGCAGATGAATGGGAAGAAGATGAGCCAGAAGAAAATGAGTCGGAAGAAGACCCGATGGAGTTGGATAGGTAGTAAAATAATATGGCCATAGGAAGCTGAGTAGCGTGGTCATCAAACCCTTCAAAACAAGGAGATAGTGGAGGGCCCAAATGGATGGCCTAAATGGATGGGGTACTTTGGGTGGAATGAAGTGAGGACATTTGTATATCCCAGAAATGTTATTCTCCGATTATTACATATCATAACTTTAACTTCCCTTTTGAGACAAATGATTCATTTATGCTACTTTCATGTTATTTACGTGTGTGGCCGAGAGAGAATACATATCGCCAATTGACTCTCTTGTGAAACTACAGTTCCAAAAGACTTTGAATCATCGTGTTATCTACGCAGCGATGATTCACAATCATTTTCTTATACTTATATGATGCAAATGTTGTCTATTTTGATTCTAAAATGATGGAGAGAGGGAGAGAATGAGGGGAGAGGTCTTAGTGGGAACGAAGGAGGAAATAGACAGTAAAAAGGAAAGGCTGACTCGAAGAAGGTGAACAGAAAATAACAGAATCGGAACCCAGTATAGAACATAGAAGGAAGGGAATGTGGTGTGTAAGCTAAAATGAGTTTTGAATCTAGAAACACTCAGAGACATCATGTTCCTAAGGATAATCTATACTCATGTCCTTTTTTTGATCAAGTGATAGTGAAGTAGAATCTGTGGATAATGATGTTCTGGTCTATCTACTTTTCAGTTGCTCCAGTCTGTCAAAGTGAATGACAGAGAGGGCGCAGAGAGCAAGCGAAATTAAAAACCTGATGGAAAATAGATGAGGAATGCATAAAACACTGATGGAAACCTTTGTACACTTGTCCAACTTTCAATGTAAAATAGTCTGATTTCCGCTGGGATGAACAACCATAAGATGGTCTTTGTTTGAAGTCACGTTGCTATACGTTGCAGTGGTGCACCGGTGCATTGTAAGCTACTTCTTCGAAACACTAGGTACTACTAGGTACTGGTGGTCCACATTTGGATTGAACGAAAAAGTCATAATAAGTAAGCCATCTTCTCATTCGACCCATCCAAACAATCCAAAATGCCAGTGTCAGACTGTTGCCAACTCGCTTTCCCACATCTCACCACACTCCAGGAGCACCTCCATGAAGCCTCTTCCTCCCGACTCTCATTGTGTATGGACTGTTCTTTCGAAAGAAAAATTGAGAGTGGCATCGATAAGCTTTTTGGAGATATTTTTACGGGAAAGAAGCAAAGCTGAGGTCAAGTCGGGAGCTATGTTCAGATAACGAGGGATCATCGGGTGAGATATCTGCACCGTGGATTGTTTGTATACTATACAGACAGATGATGCAGGAACTAGTGTGCAGGAGGATCATGCTGAACAGAAACATTGGCATCGATATTGATAAAGTAAGAATATCAGCCTAAAGAGGTGTACTTCACTCGAAGACAAGTTGGTTGATTAGAGCAATTCTATAGGGTCTGGTCTCGGTTAAGCTTAATTTATGATTTCGAGCGTCTTTTCTCCAGCCTGGAGTTGACATAACATACGATTCGAGATCTAAACACAACACATAAACGAAGTCTCTCGGTCATCTTCAGTCTGCGAAAGGCGGAGATCGGCAGTAACAGTTGTACTGGCACGTAGAAGCCGAAGCCCTGCCCTAAAGCAATATCATGGCGCTAGACACGATGAGTGACGTCAATCAACATCCTCATCCGCTTCTCATTGCTCCGCCGCTGTCGAGGTCGCAAAGAACACTGGTTCATCAAGTCAAGAACCGATCACTCTGGGGATATATGCAAGTCAAGTGCTTTTCACGCTTAGGGTCACTCTCTTCACATGGATTATGTGGTTCTGGGACACTGCAGACGTTGAAATGGCCACAGAGGGATTTGGGTCGGGGTATTGGGATGAAGAAACGATTTACTCAATGGTATACCTGTATTCCCGTTTATCATATCTTGCATGAGTGACACGCAAAGATCCACTACACAGATACTGCTATCAAATCGTTCAAACGCGCATGCATATATCCACTCACGACTCCCTTCGCTCATATTTCTCCTTTCCCTGAATCATTCTCCCACCCTTTCACCTCGTCAGATCCCTTCAATCCTTGCTCTCCCTCTCAACCCAACGCCTAATTCACACCACATGTCCCGTGAGTGCAAAATTCGCAAACGAAGCCTTGTCCTTGCTCCCAATCACCAACGTATCCTCTTTCCCATACTCCCTATCCGTCTAACTCAAACATTCAAACCTCGCCCTTCTTCCTCTTTCCTGTATCACTACGTCAACGTCTCCTTCATTGCTTCACTCAACATCGATTTCCTAAAATCCTCCTCGCTGCTTCCATTCAAGCTCCAAGCCATGGTTCCGCAATATAAACTACCAAACCACCAGCAGTTTTCCTCCCGTTACTTCTGACCCACGACTCATACAAGTATACAAGTATACAGGGCTACCGTCTATGGAAGAGCGAGTATCAGCCTTTCAAGGTACTTCTCATCAAAATATATAGCGATTACATCGACCCCCAATAATTGTGTTTCAATAGTCTTGTCGTGGACGGCAGAAAAGCTGTAGTGATTTTAAGAAAGTTTTTACTATCGACACTGATCTTAGAAGTGGGTGATGCCGTGGTCTTTTACGTCCTTTTTCATTGGCGAGATACTCGATCCAACATGGCGTTCTGTATGGATACTCTCGAAATTTGTTTACTTACGTCGTTCCACATCCCATACCCTCTAATGATACTGACCGTTTAGAAATGTTATCTAGAAAACAACTCGGGAGCCCAGAAGGAGAAGACGGCCTGAAAAGACTCGTAGCGATCCGTTAAGGCTAGCATCTTTTGACAAAGTTTCATCTGAACTCAACGAGGGACAATAGGTTTCGGTAGAGTGTGTTCTTTTCCTCGATTGGCTCAGCACGCGTAATCAAATGGATGGAAGTATGTGGTAGATGGGGTGTGAGTGATTTACCGGAGGCCGAGTGGAGCTTCAGGAGATGAATATGTATACTATGTAAAGAGGGTAGTGGGTCGGAACTGGATTCGACTTACTTACTTGAATCATTCATCGATAGATCAACGCCTCTTCACCTTAGGTGCGACTGTCGAGTCCAATTTGAATCAAAGATGAAGCAGTTACCGTAAGTGTCTTTTAACAAGTGGCCCACTTTTTAATTGACACTTACGGTAACGATAATGGACAAGGCTGATTAGTCCCATATTTTAGGAAGCTGTATTTTGGTGAACGAGGGTCCATGGAGTAAGACATACTTGCATGATGGGTTGCTTGTATGCACAGCTGATGTGGGAAATAAAAGGAGAGTGAGTCAACCGTACTTGTTGAGAGCAGACTCAAAAATCAAAAATACGTAACTGTACTTTTCTTGAAACTAAGTAAAAAAATATCAATCAGTGAGCTAAGTACACTTCAGGCACCCCCCCTTAGGTACCTAATTAGGTGGAGCTCCTCCCTTAAGTTGATCCACCTAAATAGGTCCATGAACCCGGGAACAGGCCAAGGCCCTGGGTCATCCAGGCCAGGTCCTGGGATCTCCCATGGGACTTCCCAGCCCTTGGCTCTTGTTCTCTGGGAGGTCCCCCAGACCATGTTCTGGGACCTCCCAGAGCTTACATATATGACAATTTCCACTCTCCTCTTTTAGCAATATGTAGTATAGTATAATGTAGGATCATATGAACCTTCACACAAGTTGGGCCATCTTGTTTCTGCCAAACTTGTTTCTCATTGGAACTCAAGATTGACATCTGGATACTAATCATCTGTATTAACAAACATTTCATATCTTACTACCACAACAAAGGGAATGAATGGGCATCCATTATTTTATCAATCATAGTATAATTCTAGACAGAAGATATATTATTAAGTTATCCATAAATTACTGTCTCCACTACACAAAAGCAATAAGTCATGCATTGTGATTCTCCCCAGGACATCCCTCTCTGCTGGGATATCCCCTGCACCTTGTGCAAATCTGGGACATCCCAAGCACCCTACAAAACCTTGGGACATCCCAAGCACCCTACAAAACCTTGGGACATCCCAAGCACCCTGAAAAACCTTGGGACATCCCAAGCACCCTGAAAAACCTTGGGACATCCCAAGTCCTCTGGTCTAACACTTGGGACATCCCAAATCCTGTACTCACACAATGGGATGTCCCAAGTAATGACAACTCCTGGGATGTCCCAGGGTCATGACTTGGGACATCCCATAATTTGACTTTGCCCCTGGGATGTCCCAGGGGTGTGACTTGGGACATCCCAATACTTGACTTGAATCTGGGATGTCCCAGGGGTGTGACTTGGGACATCCCACAATTTGACTTGAATTTGGGATGTCCCAGGCTCATGACTTGGGACATCCCACAATTTGACTTGAATTTGGGATGTCCCAGACTCATGACCTGAGACATCCCACAATTTGACTTGAATTTGGGATGTCCCAGACTCATGACCTGGGACATCCCACAATTTGACTTGAATCTGGGATGTCCCAGACTCATGACTTGGGACATCCCACAATTTGACTTGAATTTGGGATGTCCCAGTCCCAGACTCATGACCTGGGACATCCCACAATTTGACTTGAATCTGGGATGTCCCAGACTCATGACTTGGGACATCCCACAATTTGACTTGAATCTGGGATGTCCCAGACTTATGGCTTGGGACATCCCACAATTTGACTTTTGATTCTGGGATGTCCCAGGTCTTAACTCTGGGACATCCCACTACTTGACTTGATTCTGGGATGTCCCGGAGTTAAGACTTGGGACATCCCACAGTTTAACATTATGCCTTCCTGAGTATCCTCATCGCAGTCCTCTTTCCGGGATGTTTCAGCCTTGAAGTCATATTGTAAGCCATCACTATAGATGACAGCTATGTTTCTATACAAAATGTATTATTCGTTCAGATACTTTACAAGAAGCCTACTAATCAGTCATCAATTACTCCCCTAAAACCATCAACTACATCTATAGTATCTAGTTCCGTAATCAAATTAGCATCCATACCTTCTTCGAAATCCACCTCGAATACATTTATATCAAGATCCTCAACAGCAGAGGTCATTTCTTCCACTCGTGCCTCAGCTAACTCCTCCATCGAAGGTCCCCAATGACCCGAACATCCCTGTGAAACCTGACTCAGAGGCCTTTCCCACATGATGCATAATTTCAAGAGATACCTCCGCCTGAGTTCAAGTAGATATGACATACCCTGATTACCTAAATGTCATAGATTAAAAAATTCATCTGATACGTAGAAACAGGGGTTAGCTCACTTGTATTCACGACTACGTTCTTCAGAACCTCCCACTCATCAACAAACCACTCCTGAAGCGCCCTACGATTAATCCGAATACGAGACATCTCCTCCTCACATCTGTCCAGTTCTAGCATCGCTCGGATAGCCTTCCGAACCTTCTCATCACAAAGCCAAGGGGGAGGAGGCCCTGCATCTTCTTCGTCCAACCCGACATCTTGCCAAATATCTTCGTCGACGTCGAGATCGAAGAGTGTATCCCTCTCAATCTTCTTCGGAGCTACAGCAAACTTTGGGGCCTTCTTTTGACGTATGAGGGTTGCCATTTCATCGCAAAGTTTGTTGTATTTCGTTGCTATAGCCGATATACCTGGTTCTCGCCGTCGGATCGAGTCTCGAGTATGCTCGTTCAGTTGTTGTTCTGAGTGTACTTGCGTTAACTAGATTCATAATTAAATGAATCAAACGGAAGGCTCACCACTATGTTGCTTGCGGAATGATCGTTCCAATCGGTCCAACTCAAATTTCCGGGCTCGAAGGCGTTCCCAAAGGCGCATTTTCAATGCTCGAGCGTTCATACGTTTCGTCAGGAACGGGCTCTTGGTCAGCTTCTTCACCTGTGTTCGCTCTTGAATACCCAGCGAGCGCTCATGTCGTCCTAGCTTCTCCTGGGCTTTCTGAAGTGATTCCTTGGCCTTTTCGAGATCATCTACTGCCATTGCTTGTTGGTAAGTCGATGAACTCGACGAAGTTAAGACATCTTCCAGATCTTTCCTCCGTAATTTCAACACTTCCACGGCCTTCTGAAGTCTAAGCGTCTCTTCAACAGCTTTCTTAGCAGCGTTTTTCCGTTGAGCTGGTCAGCCGCATTTGTCAGGTCACGGTATCCAACAAAAGATATCTTTCTGCTTACTAGGTAAAGGCTTTGTTTGCAACGTCACCTGCAACTTCCACTGCTCTCGCGCAACTTCCAGTGATATCCCCGCCTCATTGAACTCCTGCTGGGTATTCTGATGGCGCTGAATGCAGAGTTGTAGCTTGCGTTGAAGCCATTTTCCAGCGTTGAGAAGGGCCTGCTGGTTGTTGAAGTTCAGCTGCGCGTCTAGAGTATAAAGGCGTACGTAGTACTGATAAACTTGTATTAGTCACACCGACATCAATATATTTGAAGCTAAACGTACCCCTGCCACTCTTGTATACGCTATCAAACGACTTAGCGCATGCCAGCAGCGTTCGCAAGTCTCTCCATCGCAAAATCCGAACCCTTTGCATTTCCTTGGGTGATATATAAGCTGACACGGCCATTGGTGACCGTAAGCGTGAAAGACTGAGACTCCCCACACAATCCGGTCAATGTAGCTAGATAAGAAGCCCCATTTTAGACAGCTACGCTTCAACTGGCACGCCACATCGTAGAGGAAGCCGACCGTCCATTTTGTAGGAATCTGTTCGAATAAAGCCTGGAGAAGCACGAGGATGTAGTGCTGTTTCTCTCCGAGAGACGTCATCGTGACCATGAAGAGGCTATTTCCGTGGGGGCAAAACATCCCAGCAAGCGCTCGCTCGTCGTAGCCTTTCGCTCTCGACTTGGAGCGCCCTTCATCAGAAGCGGTAAAGCTGGTATTACACCCATCAAGGGCAGACTTGGGGATGTTCATTCCGGGTTCCATAAAATCATCGTTGTCGTCCTCGTCGTTGTCTTGCTGCTTCCTTCGCTTCTTCTCCCCGGATTGACGAATGGACTCGACCAAGTCCTCCATTTCTTTCACTTTCTCTGGAGGAATAAAGAAAGTATCCGGATGGACACGTCGTGGATCTTTCCCATGTTGATCGTTATGCTTCTGCGTAAAGCATGCATCAACACAGACAAGCACGGTAGGACTACGGGAAATGTCATTTCAACACAAATCTTAACAAAAGTAAAACACCGTACCCCTTTCCAGCATCTGACGTGTTCGGATTCGTAGTACCGCCGAAACAGAGAGGGCAACGTGAACGAAGGTATCCAGAGGCTCGTGGCACACCAGAAAGAGCAGAAGTTGAAAGAGTCGGTGTTGTCGATTGATCCTCACGGGAATATCGGTTCGCAACAGCACTATTGGTTCGCGCTGGCCGAGACTGGACTTCACGAGGTGGGTCTCCACGCTTTCGCTTTCCCAGCAAAACACTCTCCTCTAGGTCCGTAGTATGGGTGTTCCTCGCTCCCTCCTCTCTATCCCTTTGGACGTCTTCCGTCGCATCCTCATTTCCCACTTGACTATCAGCCCTGTCAGTTTCGTTGCCCGGGTCATCTTGTGTGTATTCCTGCGACTCTCTTCTCCCAACCTTCGTGACGTGGTCTTTCACGTACTTTGTCGTCATATGTTGAAGACTGATGAACCATTGTAATGCATTGGAAAATCGACGACGTAAAGGATCCTGGATCATTTTGGAGATATTTGAACGAAACCCAAGAGCCCAGGAATTAGGATAAACGCACAGTACCGATAAGTCTATACCCTTGGGCACCAAGAAAGTCCTCCAAAGCACTGCACCATGCAGTATGGTTGGGCGCAATGCGCAAGTACAGTCTTGCCACAAAGTCGAGCATTCGTACATCTACAGCCAACGTTGGGCAATATGGCGCACATGGAAAAAGTCCACTGCGAAGGAGTTGTGTAGCGACGGGTGTAGAATCGGTACAACAAGGCACGGTTAAACTTTCCAGTCCTGGAACGCATCAATCAATTGTAAAGACCACCATGCGAAGACGAGGAGTACCTACTATCAAAACGGACGATAACCAATTTCAGCTCGTGAGCACGGATGCAAGAGCAACGCTCATCGACTTTCAAGGTCGGTGCAATGCGAAGGCTCTCTGACTCTCGCAACAGCTCCATATATGGGTGTAAGAGTGAAGGAATGACCTTCCTAAGCCAGTTCTGGGCTTGTTCTTCCTTTTTTTCCCGACTGCTCCTAGTCCTAGATGTCGCACCATCCTTCTGAGCTATCGATGCGTTAAAGACGGTAACGTTTGAGTCTTCGTTCTCATCGTCTCTGCGGTCATTTGCGGGCATAGAGGCCGTGGCCATTGGAATATCGTTTGTGCGGACCGGGTGGTCACCGTTTAGTCCTACTTGGCCTCGAAGAATACGTAGAGTAGGCTCCTGACTTAGAGCCTGGTCTCCTGGTAAGAGGACCAACCGTCGTGATGGTGCGTTCTTGAGGGCGGCTTTGTTCCTTCCATGTATACAAGTGGGTGTATACGACCCAGCAGCGACTGCGTTCTTCGGCCGCTGCTTCTTAAAATTGACTCGGGAAGCCATTCAGGAAGACTAAGGAAGGGAGCAAATGATGGTAGAAGGAGGAGGGTCCCGGACCAACTTCCTATAGTTTAACGTCGTTTCGGACGCGTCTCATTGTTTGTCTCATTACTCACGCAACACCGATTTTTGGAAATTTTTACCCTGCATTTTTCGCATTCAGTACTGCTGGACACGGCCCGGGACGTTACACTACTCTATAAAAGTTCACAGATCTACAATCAACCTCAACCTCAATCTCGAGTTCAAGGTCCCCCTCCATCATGCAGACTTCTCTCTTGCCCTACATGCTCAAATTTCCAGCTCCTACCCGTGATCTTCACCCGCCCTTACCATCAGTTTACCACATAGCTCTTGCGAGAAATCACCAAACTCGCGTCCTCGCCATGTGGGAGATTCTCATCCATATCCGCCCTGCATACATATACCACGTCTTCTGCGAAGTCTGTCCGGACGACCCTCTGCACCAGATCACCATCAGCAACCAAGGTACCCTTGACGTTGGCTGCCGGGATGTCAACGAGCCTAAACATACTTCTCTGAGTTTTTCCTTGAATGAAGAGGACCAACGACTCTTCGTTGAGACATTGGCGCAATGGGATCACGAGGAAGAAATCATGAACACTATTATCAAAGGTTAGTCCGGGCTACTTCCTCTTGTTCCTACCTACCTCACCTAACATTTCTCCCAGCTAAACCTAAACCCTCTACTAGAAGTACGCGTGCCCCTGCGCCGTTCCCAGAGCTTTAACGAATGCTCAGTACTATCTATGTAGTGTCTTGTAAAATCATCCGTTAGCCGGAGATTTGATCTTGAAATGACTGTTGTTCCGATTGCCCTTCTTTTCCTTCATATCCACGTAACTCCCACCGATTCCGAAATCGTTGTAGTGTCTTGTGAAATCATCGTTAGCCATAGATTTGATCTTGAAATGACTGTTGTCCCGATTGCCCTTATTTTCCTTCATATCCACGTAACTCCCACCGATTCCGAAATCGTTATGTTTGAGGTAGCTCTAGAATTTTACCCAAATTAGCAACGTTCTTGAATAGAAAGGGGGACCCTTCACAATACCATAATTCGCAGCCCGATGTCTTCACCTATTTTCCGACTAGTTCTACTCTTTCCGGCGCTACTCCTTCCACAGATTCATCCCATTTCCTTTCCCAAGCATTTATAAGGGCAACTTCGAACAGAACTCTACATCACCCTACACATCTGCTACCCAATCAAATCCATGTCCACGCCTATTCGCCGCCCACGCCAGCACCCGATGGTTGAACTTGTTGATGGTTATCCTCGTTATATTGACCCGAAAATGGCGCCAGACACCCGTCATATGACTTTCATCATCCTCAATGAGATACCTCGCTTCCAAAACATCCATATCTGTCCTCAAGGAGGGTACCATCTTATCCGAATGGATGTTATGTGGATAAGCCCCGAGTTTTCCTGTCTCAACTGCGACCTGAATCATTATGTTCGTCAAATGACTCATCGCGAAAGTGAGTTCCTGTGCAACAAGTACCCTGAATACAAGTACAGATATGAAGGGAATGTCGGTACGTGGTTAGATTGATCGTTTGAACACCTTAATCACTGATTTGACGCACCTATTCAGACCTAAGTACTGTGGACCTTGTCACCCGTCCCCAATCTCCCTCCTCCTCTACCACACCTGCTCCTGCTCCCCAACACACAACTCCGGCTGCACCCCAACCCCCTACCTGTTCATCTTATCCTCCGTCATCCATCCGGCCCTCTATCCGTGCTTCCGGCATTGAAACCCACCCCCCTGCTCGAGCGTCAACTGCCACTAGTGCACCTATCCAAACGGCTGCTATCGACCCTCCCCCACCCTACACTCCCCCTCGGCTTGCCCAGGCTGGATTTATGGGAAGCGGTCATACCTCCACCGATCCGATTGACCTCGACTCCGTTCCAGGTGATGGTAGTCGCTCCAACCCTATCGACTTGGTTCAGGGCGAGTGGACGGATGAAGACTTTGAATAGTTTAACGTCGTTTCGGACGACCGTTGGATATGATTAGATATGTCTGTACAATTATTTTTGTGTAGTTTATTGTCGTTTTGAAGTTTCAAAATACATGACTATCTCAGTTTTATTGCACGCAAAAGACGACAAATACATATATGTCAAGTTAGATCGAGGTAGACTAATGATACACGGTGAAAGAATCAAAGTACAAAACTTTTTTTGGTCTAAATGATACAAGTAGTGCTATTACCCCGTCTTCTTCTTTCTCTTGTCTCCTCGTTGTCTATGTTTTCTAGCCTCAGCCCGTTTCGCCTTCATCTCGTCAGCGAACTTTACTGAATTGAAATCTTTTTGAGCCTCGGCCACGTCGTTTGCATCCACTTCGATCTCCTCCAAAAATTGTTCTTCAGCAGATCCCCAGGGCCCGTAAACGGCAGCGGTGATCTTCGGCGTATCCTCTTGACCAACATAACGAACGTAAATTTGTCGGAGATACTTCCCAGTGTGCTGCCCATGCACTACTACAAGAGGCTTTTTGTTGGTGGTGGGCTTGACCCCAGGAACGTGGTCAACAATTTCAGAAGCAGGAACAGGCCAAGCAATGTCCGACTCGGGGTGAATCCAGACTTTCCCGGTTTCAACACGCAGTTCTGCCCAAACTCGTGGTATAGCTGGACCGTTAGCGGGTTCGTGCCTTGCCAGATACTTCTTGCGATCAAGACGCGAATCAAGCGCCCAATGAGAAGGGGTTGTTGATGCGGAAGCACCTTCAAGCGATTCCCAAAGACGTAGAGCAGGTGACTTTTCACGATGGGGAGTACTGGGTTCAGCTTCGGATAATTCTGGTACTTCAGGCATAATTAGTCGAAAAGGAGTGTGAGAAGACGGATTCCATGCATCGACATCCCTGTACACATCGTGAAACTGTGGAGGTGGTGTCTGCTCGCGCCGCTCAATCGTGGTGATAGGGTGAGGCTTGACGCGGGTTGTCAGGCCCAGTGGCTCCCAATACCGTTGACGTCCACGGAGAGGATAGCGTTCTGCAAGACCTAGACCCGCACTATAAAACGATAAGCCATCTTCCATTACCAAGATCACAAATTGATAACTTACTCAGAATCCCTTACATCCAGATAATCGAACCAATAAAATGGCGAGCTTCCTTTGTCGTACGACCAAGTATTGAGTTCGACTAACAACTGAACACCGCTCCTAGTTTTATCCCAACGTTGAGCTTTCCTGACAGTCCCAGTGCTGCCTTTATGATGACCTTTTATTACCATGACCATGCGATCAATCCACGGAACGGGAGGGATAGAACCAAAGACATGCTCGGCCACGATGGGTTGGTTGGTTTCAGGGTCAATAGGAAGCTGGCTGACATTAGGAGACAAGAGCGCGTCCCAACTAACTTGCTTGAAATGTTGTTGATTGGATCTCAAAGGATGAACATCACGAAGATACCGTCGAGAGCTGGGATATCAAAATGTCAATAAGAGGACGTAATTAAAGATACCAAACTTACAGTGTGTCGTATACAAAGTCGTGACCAATGGAAACAGTCGTTATCAGACGGGGAATGTAAATGTCCAAGCTCGTATAGGGATATTGCGGTCGGGGTACATGAACATCGGTTACGATACCAGTATAACCCACATACATGCCGACAAAGACAGTGACGTGAGTGTTGAGCCACGGAATAGCACCAGGCTCTCTGACTTGAGTTACTTGACAGACATTTGGGTGTACACTGAATAACTACAACTTGACGTCAGTCATGTCTCCGTTTCGTATATTCTTTGAAGACTCACACTGCCCGCGCGTTGACCAGTTTCGGCCACGGAAACACCACTATCATCTTTTGCTACTACTAGCCCGTTTCGTCCCCTCGATTCCCCAGTAACTATGACTACCGAGTCGCCAATCATAATTCGTTTGCGTATATTTCTCGTCGAGACCCATTGTTGATCTTCTTCGCTCTCGAAACCCACCAGACAACGTCCTTCCTCCACGGTAAGGATAACCCCATCTTTACGGTACATGTTCCGAGGCAACTCTGGGTTCTGTTCCCGTTCACTCAATCTCTCCAGACAAATCACTTCCACTTTCTCCTCGACGAAGAAAACCCAGTCTGGTGGAATAGGGAAAACCACTCGAGTGATAACGGGATGACCAGCCACTCGCAATAGTTGTCTGGTAGTCCTATCCATGTCCACTTCTATTGGTGTCACGGAGCCATAAGCCAAAGCCTTCACGAGGAGTCCGTGACTAAACTCTTGTCCCTTGTATACAAAATTGTTGTCTCCGAGTCTCGCAACTTCTCCCGGGTACAGCTTTTCGTCGAATAAGCGCTGTAGAGGTCGTTCTGCGGGAGCTTTACGTTTGGAGCCAATGACAACAGCGCTTGAGGCATTGCGGTCATTATTTGGAACCAGACGAGGGACTAGGAGAACGACCAGTCGTCGCAACGAGGATGATATTTCCCGACGAATTACCAGTCCCACGTCATCAGAGTATGTACCTCGAGTGACACGCACCCAGGAGTTCACCTTGATGTCTGGCGCCTGAATCGAAAGAAGCTGTCCAATCTCACGAGAGAAGACAGGTTCCATCACAACGCGGACGCGGCGCACTTTCTGTTGAGGATGAAACACCGTCGACTTTACCACCAGTTCGTGCGACTTCAAGAACTGCATCAGGAAAAAGTCCCCTAGGCCAAAGACTGTCAAAGTCAACCATGGCTTTAGGGTCAAATTGAGCGGGTGCCATGGCTGATTTTAAGTGCCATGGCCATAAATTGTCAGTCCTGAGACACTCCTGGGACACTCTTAGACACTCCTGAGACACTCCTGGGACACTCTTAGACACTCCTGGGACACTCCTGGGACATTCCTAGACACTCCTGGGGCAGTCTCAGGACTGAAAAATTATAGCTATGGCACTTTAAATCAGCCATGGCACCCCCTCAATTTGACCCTAAAGCCATGGTTGACTTTGACAGTCTTTGGCCTAGGGGACTTTTTCCTGATGTGGACAATGGGAGTTTCCTGCGGCCTCGTCTTTAAATCGGCCTCGAGATAAATGTAACTAGCTATCGAGGGAACACAAAACGCCGAGAATAATTGCATATTGAAAGACGGAGAGGATGAATCCGTGGTACCCGGCCTCTGGTCATTAGAAACGGACGGAGTCGAATCCGACGCAGACTCCATTAACGCTTTCTTGCGGTCCGAGAGTTTAAGTAGAACAGTGGGGTCCACGGGTTCGTCTGGTTCTCTGTCGTTAATCGGTCCAAGGAATTCCAACCACACTCCTTCATCATAGGTTGGACCATAAATTTTGCGTAGTGCATCATGGACGTGAGGGAGCGTATCGTACTTGTCGTTTGCAAAGTCTTCCAAGACATTTATTGCCTTCCAGTCAGGCGACTCTTCGTGAGATGATATAGACACCGCGGCGCTAGTGGGACTTGACAGAGAAGAGGATTTGTCGTAACGGGGGTTTGGACAGTGTTGAAGTGTCCAATTCATAACGTCGAAGACCAGATCTTGTTCTCTACCAGTCTGCGCGTAGAGTTAGCTAGATCCTTGCTCAATTGCGGTAGGAACGACATACCTTGCATTTTATACGCCAGAATAGCGTCGTATTTTTTCCTTGGTCTAAAAGTGCTGCTCTTAGTTCCCGGTCGTTGAACAGCAAATCTTCATCGTAATTTGTGATTCTGCTGGGCCCCTGGTCAACGTAACAAGTTTTCAAGTATTCGGTGAATTCTTCCAGTGCTTCCTGAGCGTTCGGTATATCCAAGTCTTGATCCCTCCAATGGGGTGCGTCTGTGGTTTGGTTGATCGTCTTCCCTATAAGTATAGCGACGAGCACGTACCATCTGTATCATTACACTTGTCTTCGTAATCCTCATCCTCACCCCCGCCCTCTCCGTCTCCATCCATACCCTCTTGCTCCAGTTCGAAGTCATCGACGTCTTGTTCCGCCTCATCGAGAATGAACGGATTCCTGGTCATTTCGTGACGATGCAGATGACTGTTGTGAGGTGATCTATTATGAATAAGAGGTGAGTTATATTTCATGAGACGGACTACATTTAGCGGAGGAAAAAACAAGATCCCGACACTTCAAAGGCCAAAGAGCCCTTCCCCTTTGACATTTCCATCTTTGACAATTTCCATCACATTGACTCGGGTTTTTAACCCGCTTACTTGCGCTCATTTGCATATACTTTATTTATTTGTATGACTACTAGTAGTACTCTAATACTAAACTACTCAATAGATTAAAGACACTCACCGATACAGAGGAGGGAGGGAGGCGCAGAGAGCGGGGGTGATGAGTGTAAAGAGGAAGGAACGAGAAGGCTTACATGATGCTGGTTCACGCGTCAAAGGGAGCGCCGAACGGCCATCAATTTGGTCCATGCATGTGACCGGATGAGCAACTGCCCGGTTGGTCCATGCGACCGGATGAACAGCTGCCCGGTTGGTAGCGTTAGGTCTCGGTCGGTCCATGCATGTGACCGGATGAACCGGGCAGCTGCTCATCCGGTCACATGCATGGACCAAATTGATGGCCGTTCGGCGCTCCCTTTGACGCGTGCACCAGCATCATGTAAGCCTTCCCATTCTTTCCTCTTTACACTCATCACCCCCGCTCTCTACAACTTCTGCGACACCCTCCCATCACAGGTACCTCTCCTCACCAGTGAGTCTTTTCTCCTTCACTTTAATATACATTATATATACTTGTTATATGAATAAATTAAGTCGAAAAGAGTGAAAGTAAATGTTTTAAGACGAACAAAAAAGTTCCCATTTTGAATTCAAATTTTTGAAAAGATAATCGCTATGGCCGTAAGCTGACCTGTACTGTAGACGACGCTTCTCACCGTCTGGTACGGTGCTCGCTCCTCCGCACAAAATCTGTGGCCGTGGTTGTCAAACTTGGACCACGTTCTCTGCAGTGAGTCAATCCCAAGCTCATTAAATTGCTTTGGTCTAATCTCCTCCTTGCCTCACCTCGTCGTGATTCAGGCCTCCCTGTAATTATATAGTTTCCTCCTTTATGTCCGTCCTGTAATTACTTTACTCGATCTGGTGTAATGTTTGTTTCTTGTCACCCTTCTATCTTCTATCTCCCCAGCCCTGGAGCGTATCCTGTCTAATTGTATCTTACCCTTACCTTCACGGACATCACTCTGAATCTATGTCGAGTGAGTCCGTCTTGTAATTACTTTACTCGATATAGGGTAATGTTTGTTTCGTACCGCCCTACCCTAGAGTATTCTGTAATTGTATCTTACCCTCATGGACATCATTCCACGTCGAGTGTGTCCTGTAATTACTTTACTCGTTTTGGTATAATGTTTGTTTCGTACCGCCTATCTACTATCTATCTGGTGATTGGGTACGCTATTTTGCCTAAACGAACTTAGGAGAGGCTCTTCTTGAAGAATGTATCATTATACCGGTCTGTATGGGAATAGGACTATCTGAAGGACCTTATTCTGCATTAGGTGCGTTCCCCGAACTGTAAAGAATGTGAAGGATCTCTTCCTCATCTAGTAATTCTGAATTTTAGATGAACTTCAGGGATAGGACATTATGTACTGGCTGGTATGGAAATCTAAATCGTGTGGAAGGACCATACCCTTTCTCAGGTGCGTCCCGTTGCCCCGAACAAACGAATGAACCTAACAATTGTTTGTCAGACTAGCGGACTTGGGTATAAAGTAACATACAATATCGAAAGGTAAGCAGTTATTCGTTATTTCTTGTGTCTCTCATCGACAGACTGCAACCCCCACAGTTTGGAACCTTCGCATACTCCCTGCCCTTGCCAATCATGGTGAACACTCACTCTACTGCTTCACGATCCTCGTCGAGACTGCAAGGAAGGGCTGCCCCACCTGTCGAACAGTCCATCCAAACTACCAAGAAGAAGAAGAAGGCTGCCAGTTCCAACCCAGTCTCTAGCTCTACCAAACGACAGCAAAAGTTGAAGAAAGCGATCGAAAATATCCTTACCGAGCCAGGCACTCCCGGTCAAGACGTTGCTGCCCAAATACGTCCGGAATCTGGGTCTGCCGTCGCGCCCACTAGCAATCCTCCAGACCATCTGGATGAGCAATCTCCTGCCTCTCCCGAGCCACTCCCAGAGGCGGGGTCTGCTACGGAGTACTCAGCCTGCGATTCGGCATTGATTCCAACCATCGAAGCCGCGACCTTCGCCGAATCCGAGCCCGTCATTGAGTCTGCTGCCGTCTTGGATTCAGACCACGATTCGGCATTGATTCCAAGTATCGATCCCACGCCCTTTGCCGAATCCGAGCCCGTCGTTGCGTCTGCTCCCGTCTTGGATATGCAGGCCGAGGATGTTCAGCCCACCGAAAGTCTCCAAGAGGAAGTGACATCTCCATCTTTCGATTTGCTATCACGTCCCAGGAGCTCTTCGACGTCAGCTCCTACTGAGACTCTTCATGCCCACGAGAGGGTATCAGGTTTCGAAGATAGTCCAGGTGTAGACGATGCCCTTTCTGAGGTGAGAATTACCGATCCGGGTGGAACCTCAACCATGCTCTCGACGAACACCTTGCAAAATGTCAGACGAATTGGCAAGTCTGTTTTTACCTTTCGTCGTTGGGTTAATTTGCTGATTGTAATATTTCTCCAGATCTCAGTAAAATGCGCACCAATAGCAGTACCCATAATCGCAAGGCACCTTTCAAACCTCGTCCGGTGCTCGCGCCCGATACTTCTCCACCTCCCAAACCTGCTCGTCCAATATCTCCTCTTCCTTTGCCTCCCTCCTCTCCCGTGCGTTCATTTAATAATGCACGTAATTCCGTTCCTCCTTCAGATCCGTTGGATGAATGGAATATGACTAAGGCCATGGACGATTATTCCATGCACGGAGACTTAAATGACTATGTCGACGATGGGGCAGACCCTCTCCCCGCTGTTGGCGTGTTATTAGATGACCACCGCTGGGTCTTTGATGAAAATGATTATTCAGAGGCGAAGGACAGGGAGGAGGAGGGAGGTGAGGAGGACAATGGAGAGGTGCAGGCCGTGCAGGAGGACGATACAGACGAGGAAGAGGAGGAAGAGATGCAGGTGGAGGGAGGTGGAGAGGGAGAGGGAGACGAAGACGAAGACGAAGAGGGAGTGGAAGACGAAGAGGAAACCGAAGACGAAGACAAAGATGAAGAGGGAGTGGAAGACGAAGACGAAGAGGGAGTGGAAGACGAAGACGAAGAGGAGTGGAAGACGAAGAGAAGAGGAAGACGAAGACGAAGAGGGAGTGGAAGACGAAGACGAAGAGGGAATCGAAGACGAAGAGGGAGTGGAAGACGAAGATGAAGAGGGAGCGGAAGACGAAGATGAAGAGGGAGTGGAAGACGAAGACGAAGACGAAGAGGGAGTGGAAGACGAAGACGAAGACGAAGAGGGAATGGAAGACGAAGAGGAAGAGGAAGAGGAAGACGGTCATGAAGACGAAGGGGGAGGGGAAGGGGAGAGAGAGGAGGAGGGGGAAGGGGAAGAGAGAGAGAAACACGAAGAAGACGAGGGAGAGGAAGCCGGAGAAGACGAAAAAGAGAAAGCTCGGGAGCGTCAAAAAAAGCTTGAGACGTTGCATCAATACAAGGCGGGGAGGGAGGAACGTCGCAGGAGACGTGAGCAGGAACATCAGGTTGACACAGGACACGCCAATGATGACTTCGACGACCCCCCTCTGGAGCCCAAACGTCATTACGGGAACTCTTTGACGTTCAAATCCAAACCGACCCGTGAGGATACCTCCAATGCTTCCAAGGTCGGCGCTTCGAAACAGAAGGACGGTGCTTCCTCTCGCCAATTTTCAACCTCAATCAGGAGGAGGGCGACCTCGACGTCCTCTGGCGATGAACAAGAGAATGAGGACGATCTGGGTATTCAAGTCGATGTTGGTGAAGATGATACAGAAGATGAAAGCGATGACTTCGACTCGAAGTCTAAGCCGGGACCTATTCCCGAAAAGTACCGCCGGCAAGCATTTGAGGCCGCAAACCTTTACAACGAGACCCTGAAGAAGATTGTGAGGAATGCCAGCAAACCCGTCCAGGCATTTTATAAACTGGTTGGGCAACGCCGTTGGATGCCTCGGGGACCAAATTATTGGAACATGGCCCAGCAGTATATCACGGACCCTGAAGGCGGCAATGAAAGTAAACCGGACAACAGTAACGGTGAGTTAGTTGTTCATTTATGTTTCTTCACTAAATCGATTTGTGGATATACTTGCTGACTAGTTTCCTGTCTTGTAGAGACCGAGATAGCGTGGAAGCAACGTCGATGGGAAGAGATGCGAAAAGAGGTTTTGGGTAACGACTGGCAAAACAAGAAGCGAGTGAAGGAGGAATTTAGCTGGTTATGAGAATGGTTTGAGAGTCGTTACCAGGAGAACGCTCAGCCTTCGATTATGAAGGGCTTGTCAGAACGAGGGGTACGGCGTATTGCAGATGACTTTGTGAACCTGGTATGTGCCCGCGTGATAGATTATTGTGAATTAGTGACTCAACGAGACGTAGGCGGATCATGCAGCAAAAAACCGTGGCGTATGCTGCCTAGGTTATGTACTAGACTACCACGGCAACCACAGCATCATGTGGGGAGCGGGCACAGTCTACGAACGCATGCGAGATATGTACAACACTCAAATAGATCAACAAATCAAGGATTTGGTCGCTCTGGCCCGTGGCGCGTACATCAAAGAACGGGATGGGGAGAGTGAAGTGGATCCAAACTACGTGGACTTTGTCTTTCGCTCGGTCGATTGCGATCCAAACGTGACTCACATCGCAGCTTCATTGCGGAGTATATGCGCTATTCGTTGTGTAAGCTCTTTCGCTCTATTATCAAGTTGTGTTACTAACTGTACATAACGTTATAGTGTGCCATGACGAAACCTTCGACTGGAAGACACAGCGGTTCCCTTGGCATAAATTTGCAGACATAGGTTTGAAGCGTCAAATTCGCATCGAGAACTGGTCAGATGTTGTACCTCCACCGGGTAATGGCTTGAGGACACTGAAATTAGATGCGTACACTTCTGGATTATATGATCTCAGCTACTACGCTCTCAAAAAGATTCAGTGGGAGAAAGCCGTCCTTGACGGGGAAGGGGACGGTGAGGATGATAAATTGGATCAGGAGGTTGACAACAAGGTGTTAAGAATTGTGGCATGGACTGATGGTGAGTCGGTAATTTTCTATAAAGCAATGTGACAAGTTCTGACTCTCCTGTAGCGCAAAAAGCACTATCGCCAGAACAGCAAGGAGATGTTCCGTTGGTGGTGTCGGTCAGTGGACGAACACTTTGTACCGGGAAGAACGCCAAAACGTGGAGGGCGTCTGGAGCACCAGCAAAGGAAAAAGGTAAGACTGCGGGGAAAAAACGACAGGACACAAAGTTCGCTCGTGTTAGGTCCCCAGTCAATTCCCATTCTCGGTCCCAGTCTCCATCTGGCTCTCGACCTCCCAGCCGTCTTCCGTCTCCAGCGCTTCAGTTTGCTCGATCTCCAAGTAATTCCCAAAGTCGCGGCCGTTCCGTATCACCTGCTCATTCCCCTTTCCGTGGTCGTGGCCATTCTCGTTCGCGTTCTTATCGTCGTTCTCATTCTCGTTCTCATCGTCGTTCTTGTTCTCGTTCTCGCTCCCGATCTTTATATCATCGACGGGATAGATACGCCTATTCCCGTTCACCTTCTAGGCGAGGTGATGAACATCGTACGCGGCCTCGGTGGCATTCTCCTCCATCAGCTGGACCTAGCAGGATTCTTCCAATCGACCGGGCCAACAAGGATAATCCACCGAAACCGCCACGACGAACAGAACGCTTCCCAGCTCATGACGGAGAGCATCCCGCAGGAACATCGAAAACACGCAATCATCAAGCAAGTCATGAAGACCCTCGTCTGAAGCGGTCTCGCATCGACTGGGAGAAGGAATATGAAGCAGACCACCGAGAGGAAAGGCCCAACAAGAAAAAGAAGGTCGAATTCAGTGCTGGAAAGAACGATAGGAGAGTAGTCGACAAATATGGGGGAAACAGTTCAAAAGGGAAAGGGAAGGAACGAGTGCGTGACCCAGAACATGAGAATTATCGAAAGAGGAAGTAGTCTACTGTGCATCAAGAGAAATATGTATTCTTGTGTGTGGAGTACGGAGGTGTAGAAATGTTGTAAAGAACCCCATGTTACGAACTCTATGTTACTTGTATAATATGCGTAGATTGTTGTCCGCAAAATGTCAATCTGAACTAAGTTATTTGTTTACAAT